>PVLA01013176.1:0-38640 GCA_004027455.1 Hydrochoerus hydrochaeris
CTCCCCTCTCTCCTCTGTGCCCTTTGCCTCCTCTTCTCTCTTCCTCCTTTTCCCTCCCTCTTATTTTCTTTTTTCTTCTAGATTAGATCTTTAATCCATTTCGGCTGCAGTGTCAGGTAGAACGGGTGGCGCTCAGCCTTTGGTTGGGGTGCTCATTGCCGTCGGCGTCTGGGGTCCCTGCCCTCAGTGGCTCGAGGTGAACGTGAATCATTCGCTTTCACCAACGAAGCCGGCTTGAGCCTTGGGCTTTGGTTTTACTCAGCTCCGAGGAGTCTGTCCAGTAGTGCAGGTGTCACCTCAGGGGCGAGACGCCCCTCGTCTGGAGTCTGCTGCTGTCTGCACAGGGAGAGGACGCGCACACCCAGAGTGAGGGAGAGGGCAGTGCGCCAGAGCGGCCTCCTAGCCTCAAAACTAGGACTTTCTAAGCAATAATTATTGGGCTTTCTTTTCTGATTCCCTAAGAAATAGCATTCACTCAGAAAATTGGAAAACAGAGAAGAAACTGATAGATATGCACAGAGCCTTTATCATGCACAGGGCCACGGGACTGTGTTAAACCCTAGGCAAGGAAAGACCTCGTTTAACCCACACCCTATCAGATGGGCGTGGCTGTTTGGAGCACAGGAAATGGAGGCGTGAGCTGAATGAATGACCTGCTCAGGGTAACTGATTGGGAAAACAGCAGCAGGGGCAGACTGGGAACCCCCACTGACCTGGAGCCACAAGAGAATGTGAATTCCCAATTTGCACTCATTGATCTCAGGTTTTTTTTTTTTTTTTTTGCCTTTTTGAGGCAGGGTCTCGCTATGCGGTTCAGGCTGGCCTTGGGCTCACTTTGTAGCCCAGGCTGGTCTCGAACTTCCAACGATCCTCCTGCCTCAGCCTCCCGAGTGCTAGGATTACAGGAGTGCACAGGGTTTTTAGTCACCATCTTGCACTTGCCAAGCAGGCACGTACAGCCCTGAGCTAAATCCCTGATCTCGGGGTTTTTCGCGTGTTTCTCTTCCTATCCTTGTGGCCTTTTCTAGGTTCTCTTGCCTCTTGTACTCTACTGAGTGCTCATCACTCAGGTGCTAAGTAGTTGCCTGGGGTAGAGGAGATGGCCACAAAACACACAGAGGGGAAAGGTCCTGGGAACAGGCTTTGCCCAACAGGAAGGGGCCCCTTACCTCACCTGGACTGGGCAGGGAGCAGACAGCACAGGGGACATTTCACTGCAGGGGTAACTTGCAGCCATTCTTAGAAGAAGAGAAGGAAGGCTCATGCCCGGAGAATGACTGTCCAAGCCACAGCCTCTGCAAACATCAGCAGCACAGCTGCAAAGATGCATTAGATGGAAGAGGTGACACACTGACTGAAAACCAGCAGCTGTCCCCAGGATGGCCATGCCTTGGACACATGTCTCTGTGCGTGTGGAAGTGTGTCTGTGTGTCTACGGGAGTGTGTGTGCTCTGGCGGTGGTGAGAGGTCACTGAGGAATTTGGGGCTCAGCTGATTAAAGCCCATCTATCTACCCCTTACAAAAGGTTAGAGTGTTAGAGAAAAAGAGCTTGGGCAGAGCCGAGTCCTGACAGCCAGGCCTGAGAGGCACCTGGGCCCTGGAAGGCGGCAGGGAGCCTTTGGGTTTTTTGACCTGATGGTTTTTGTTGAATAATAAAGTAAGGACCGGCTCTTGGAAGACTCTCAGGCTGGATGGTTTGGAGAAAGAAGGGGTGGGAGAGGAGATGGTTTGATTCTAGAAAGTTAGAATAATCAAAGTGGGAGGTGAGAAAAGTCGTTAGGTTGGTAGTTACAGGTGAGGTGGGTTTGGGAAATGTCAGACACGCCCTGAATGATCACACCTTACCAAGGTGATTAACATATCCTCACCTGACATGCTTAGCTTTTTATCTGTGTGTGGTGAGAAAATGTAAGATCAGTGATCTTTCAGCACATCTCAGGCATGGAGTACAGCACTATCCATGATGGTCACTGCTATCCACGATGGTCACCGCTACCCACGATGGTCACCGCTATCCACGATGGTCACTGTGCTGTGGGTGAGATCTCCAGAGCTCCATCTCTGAACTGCAGTGTGTGCTGCTGGCCTGTAACTCTTCCCCACCCAACATTCTAGTCCCTATGACTACGAATTCGAGTTTTAAAAGGTTTACCTCCAAGTGAGATAACACAGCATTGGCCTTTCTGGGCCTGGCTTATTTCTCTTAGCATGTTGTCCTCTGGATTGTGGCTCTGTCGCAGACTGCGGGATCACCTCTGTTTTAAACTCTGCATCCCATTCTGTCACATGCACTGCAGTTTCTCGACTGGACGCTTCGGTAGTTTCCACATCTTGCCTACTGCAAACCGTGCTGTGATGAGAGGTAGGGGTGGTGAGCAGCTCTGCCGGCAGTTTCCCTCCTTGGATATTTTCAGAAGTGGAACTGCCACACCACATGGGCATTCCAGTTTTAGTTTTCTTCAGGGATCTCATAGTGGGAGTGGTTTCTATCCCCCCCACCCCAGCAGCATGGAGGGGGCCCTTTCCTCCCATCCTTGCTGATGTGCCTGGCTTTTAATTTCCTGGTGATCTCCATCCTAACAGGTGTGAGACGGGGTCTCACTGTGGGTTTGACTTGGGGGTCCTGGATGACCAGTGATGTTGGGCATCTCCTCAGACCTTGTGGAACAGCCCAGCCAACCCTTCAGAAGCACCTTTCCCTCACCAAACTTGTAGCGAATCTTTATTGAGAGTCGGCCATGCCCAGAGCCTGTGCATGACAAATCCTAGTAAGACCAGGGCCCAGAGATAGGAGAGAGTCAAGCTAATCTTGAGGGGAGGGGGTGTTTCTTGGTAGACGGGATTTCTAAACCCAGTGTGGAGAGATAGGGTTTACCAACTGGGTGGGGCCAGTGCCATCTGACCCAGTAACGCGGCTAAGCTGTGCACACTGCTGATTCTCCTCTGAGCAGCATCCCCCTTTAAGGCTGAGCTGACTGGAACCTGTGACGCCCACCAGGCTGGCCAAGTGAGCCCCGCCTCCAGCAAGCCCCGGGCCTTGGAAGCATGGGCTCAGGGTCCCCGTGCCTGCTTGCTGAGCAAAACCTAGTTAGTGGTCATAGATGTAGGTGGCTGAGCCCGGAGATCTCGCCTGGCAGTGGTGTCGGTCCCCTGGCCCCTTCGCGCTGGAGCCAACCCGGGCAGCGGGAGGGCTGCATGAAGACAGAAGCAGAGTGACCCTGGACACACACTCTGTGACCGCTGAGGGGAGCACGCCTCGGAAGGAAGGTCATCGGCCTAGCTTGCCACAGGAGGGTGGGGACCGCGGCAGGGCAAAGCTTCGCCTCCCTGCGCCGGGTGGGTTCCTGATCCCCAAGCCACCGCCCCCCACTAGCGCAGCCTTGGTCCAGGCTGGGGGCGTGTCTAGAGGCGGGGCCACGTGGCCTGGAGGAATTTGAAAAGAAAGGCGAAGTAATTAGCATCCTCCACTGTCATTGGCTCTCCGCGCCTCTGCTTTGCATACGCCCGCCCTCTGGCTGCTGGGCTGCACTGGGCTCCGCCGCGTTTGCAGCCGGCCCGGCAGCCGCCGGGCTCAGTGCGGGGCGAGCGCGATCTGGCGCCGGAGCCAGAGCCAGCGGCCCACGATCGGTGGAGTCTACGCCCTGCGCACCCGAGGACCGGCGCCCGGGCCTTGGCACCCATCTTGGTCAGGGAGCGGCCAGACAGACACTTCTGATTTCAGAGGAAAGGGGTGAGTCCGGGCGTGAGCTTCCCTCCCGGCCTGGCTCCCCGCGCTTCCGCGCGCCCCAGCTCCGGCCCGGGCTCTGGAAGATGACTCCACGCTCTGCCCGGTGCCATCCGGCGACGGCGGCTCCGCGTTCGCGCAGCCCTGAGTGGTAACCTCGGGAGGCAGCGCCTGGGGCCGAGTGAGCCGAGGCGGGAATCCCGCCTCTCGCCGCCCTCCTCCTCCGGCTCCCCGGCGGCCGCAGCATGAAGTGGCGCAGCGATGGCCAGGAGCGGTAAGAAGCCCGTGGTGCGCACGCTGGAGGACCTGACGCTGGACTCGGGTTATGGTGGCGCGGCGGACTCGGTGCGCTCCTCCAACTTGTCCCTGTGCTGCTCTGACTCACACCCGGCGTCCCCGTATGGCGGGAGCGGCTGGCCGCCCCTAGCTGACTCCATGCACAGCCGGCACGACAGCTTTGACACCGTCAACACTGCCCTGGTGGAGGACTCCGAGGGGCTGGACTGCACCGGCCAGCACTGCCCGCGGCTGCTGCCGGACCTCGACGAGGTACCCTGGACGCTGCAGGAGCTCGAGGCGCTGCTGCTGCGCGCCCGCGACCCCCGCATCTGCCCCCCGGCCCCCGGCGGGCTCCCCCGGGACGCGCTGGCCCGGCTGTCGGTGCTGGTGAGCCGCGCGCTCGTGCGCATCGCCAAGGAGGCGCAGCGCCTGAGCCTGCGCTTCGCCAAGTGCACCAAGTACGAGATCCAGAGCGCCATGGAGATCGTGCTGTCCTGGGGGCTGGCGGCGCACTGCTCCGCCGCCGCGCTGGCCGCGCTGTCACTCTACAACATGAGTAGCGCGGGCGGCGACCGCCTGGGCCGCGGCAAGTCGGCGCGCTGCGGCCTCACCTTCTCCGTGGGCCGCGTGTACCGCTGGATGGTGGACAGCCGCGTGGCGCTGCGCATCCACGAGCACGCCGCCATTTACCTGACGGCCTGCATGGAGAGCCTGTTCCGGGACGTCTACGCGCGCGTCGTGGCCTCGGGGCTACCCCGGGGTTGTGGCGGCCCGGGCTCCGGTTCTAGCTGTGTTCCCGGACCGGGCCCAAGCGCAGCGCCCTCTGCGGACGCGGAGCGCGAGGCGGCCGGAGGGGTCGCGGCGGGAGGGGGCGCTAGTAGCGCCCCCAGCAGCACAAGCGGGGGCAGCAGCTGCTGTGCCCCGCCGGCCCCGGCCACCGCCACAGCCCAGCCCGCCGCCGCCTCCGCCGCCACCAACCACGGCCACGCGCACCACGCGCTGCACGAGGCGCCGCGGTTCACAGTGGAGACGCTGGAACACACGGTCAACAACGACTCGGAGATCTGGGGGCTGCTGCAGCCCTACCAGCACCTCATCTGCGGGAAGAACGCCAGCGGTGAGTGCGCACCCTGCCCACCCGCGCGCCACTCGGTGCTCCCGGTTCCCTTCGCCCAGCGCCCACCCCCTCCCCGCACCCCGAGGCGTGCAGGACCCCGCGGGCTCACTCCTGGCCGGAGACCCGAGCGAGCGCACGGCGAGGGGCGGAGGCCCTGTTTGGTATTTTGGAGGAAGTCTGCGCCTCATACTCGTATATCTCTTACTGGAACTCTTGTTTGTTTTGACCTTTCACACACTACGTTCCCGTGCCCACGAGTTTGACTTGGGGGAGGCGCGTCCCTCTGTCTCCACAGCGCGGTCGGGTACCTGTCGCCCCCTTCCCCAAGGCACTGGTGAGCGAGGAGACGCCTAGGGTGGGAAGGCGGGTCGGGAAGGCTACGGGGCTCCAGGAGTCTCCCGGGAGTTTCTGAGCCAAGCACGGTGGCGCTCAGCAGTGGGACCAGTCAGCGCCCCATGCGTCCCCTCGGTCCCCGCGGAGAGCTGCAGCTGTCACAGCTGGGGACTCGGGCGGGAGGTCTTGTCGGCGTGGAGCGCTGCTTACCGCGGGGCCTCAGCCTGCCCTGCACCCCCAGCGCCGAGGGGGTTCGAACTCTCAGCCCCGGCGGCGGAGAGGGGCGGGCGCTGGTTTTGGAGAGCTCGCGCAGGGCCCGGGCGAGACACTTCAAAGCTTCAGTTTTCCACAGGAAATGGCAGAAGCGTAACCGGAGATTCTAAAAGCGAAATAAAACTTTGTTACTTATGCGGCGGTTTGGCCTGAGGTTGTGCGGCTGGAGCTGAAATGCAGGCTGTCTGGGCCGGTTTCGTTCTTGTCTCGACCTGCCTGCGGCTTCCTGGGCTTTAGTAGCGCGGCGGGCGCGGCCTGGCTTCGGGGTGCCCAGTGTGCGCGTGTGCGAGTCTGGGAGTGCACCTTGAGTGTGCACACGTGCTCCACGAGTGTGCGCAGGAGCAAGTGGCGCAAGGCGCGGCTCCAGCCCAAGCCACTGGGAGACAGACTCCGAGACCCCTCTCCACCCTCGCCGGTGGAGAAGCAGAAGGAAGCAAAGAGAGAGAGAGAGAGAGAGAGAGAGAGAGAGAGAGAGAGAGAGAGAGAGAGAGTGTGTGTGTGTGAATGTGTGGGTCCTTCCTTGATCTGAGAGATTTTTTCCACTTTGGGATAACCGCGAGAGCCCCGCCTCCTCTGCTGCCAGCCAAAGGAGGGGACAGGAACCCTAAATAGAAGTTATCTGCATGGCCAGGCACGTGTGTACACACACACACACACACACACACACACGCACACGAGAACGCGCACGGGCACAACAGACTTCTGCACGTAGACTGGAAACATCTGGTAGAGGTCTCGCTAGGCTCCGGGTGGCGGTGTGAGAATGCGATTCACCTGCAGACCAGGCGCCACTGGATTGCCCTTCCTCTGGAAGCCCCTCCCCTGGAAAGGTAGAGGGGCCCCAGGCTCCCCCACTGCGTCACCCTGCAGCCCCTCCCTCTCTCCCTCCTTCCTGGGCTGGAAACTCTCAATCTGACTTCTCTGGACCTCAGTCTTCTCATCTGCAGAATAAGGCGCTGTGTTTACAGAACCTCCTCTCTTGCGGCTCTGTTAATGGCATCTCCGTATCTTTTCAAATAGATTTTACTTTTCTGATCCTTAAAGTCTTTTAAAGATCCTTCCATCAGCCTATGCTGAGACAGTTGTTTGTGTTTACCCTTTTTGGAACAAGTGCCATTTAAGGAGAGAGGCAACAGGGCTGGTTTGGGCAGGGCATGTGTGGCCGAGATCTGCTGCCATCCCAGCTGCACCCACACCACAGAGCTCAGCTCCTGGGTCACTGGGCCCTTCCGCCTTCCCTGGCCTGAAACACTCCATGGTTTGCTAGTGATCTCTTCATCTCCGTTCTCTGGGCTTGCTGGGAATGGCAGGGCACACATGCAGGAGCGCCGGGGGAGGGTGAGTGATTAAGGTCTCAGGGGTCTGAGATCCCAGGGGCCTGTTTCTCCCAGAGCTGTGTGTGACTGACTTTCCAAGCTGCAGGTCACTCAGGAGATTGTCGTACCTTTCAGGATGGGTCCCTTCTCTGATTCAGTAGCATCACTTGCGTATTCATTTGTGAATTCATTTGTTTGTCAGTGTATATTGAGCGGTAGGCGAATGCCAGGAACGGAGCTGGCATGGGAGAGGTGGTAATGCAGCCTGTGCCTGGTGTCACCCTCTCCGCTGACCCGTTTGATCCTCGGCTGTCCCTTGAGAAGGTGCCGCATCGCTCCCTTTTACAGACGCAACAGAGGAGGGGACCTATGCCTCTTGCTTGTTTTAATGTGGCAGCCCAGGGCCCACACTCTTAACCACTATCTAAATGGCTCTGGTGACAGCTGAGTCCCTGCCTGAGGCCATGCCAACTGCTCTTCATTATCTACCCAGTCAGGCCCTCTACAACTTGACATGTTTTCTGTCCCAGTGTGTAGACCTTTTGCTCTTACCAGTTGGGACTTGGGTGGTACCTGTTTTACATTTGTATGTCCTCTGGCAGCCCGAGAGAGGGCCCGGGGCACACTGGAGCTTATTAGATGCCTGTTGAGTTGAGTGAGCCTTTGTACAGCATTAGTCACCTTCCTGCTCCTGGGACAAAATGCCCAGCACCCACAGTGTAAAGGAGAAGGGGTTCCAGAGGTTTCAGCCCGTGGTCTGCTGTTTCCAGCAGAAAGATCACGGCAGAAGGGCCTGGCAGAGCGAAGCTGCCCCCCTCACGGCAGCCGGAAGCTGAGAGAGCAAGGAGGGGCCAGAGAGCGTGTCGGGGCACTTGGAACCAAACCGTCCATACTACACGACGATGTCCCGGGAGACCCATTGCTCTCGAGTTTCCAGAGTCAGCCCTGCCTGTCTTTCTACCTTGCTGTCCCTTCTTACTGCCTCCTACACCTCTACGCATCCTTCTCAGCTGCTGCTGCACAGCTGCTGTCACACGAGACTGGCTGAGTATCGAGTCTCAGCTGGCCTCACAGGTCGCAGGGCTGGGCAGGAGCGGGGAACTGGGGCTTTTCTCACGCTGGTTTTTGGCTGTTTTGAACAGCCCGGGCAACAGTTAAGCGACCCCAAAGACTGGTGGTGTCTCTACAGGGTTTGTACCTTAAGCTCCCTCAGAGCTGGCTGCCCCCCATCCTGGGAGCCCTGACTGCACCCCTGTGAGGGCTTCCCCTGTGTTGCCCAGCCCACACCCAGGTGCACCTGGTGTTTTCTTCCATATTACTCCCCGCAGCGCCTGGCACTTCATAGCTGCTTCCTGCTGTTTGTTGAATGAATATGAAACTTACCCAGCAGCCTCTGTAAAGGTAACTGTTAAGGAAGTCTGAAGTGTGGTTTGAGTCTCATAGCTGTCACTCTCTGGCTGTGTGTTCTTAGGTAAGTTACTTCACCTCTCTGAGCTCCAAGTTTCCTCAGCTGTGAAATGAAGGTAATAATGAGAAGGATTAACTGAGATTGTGTGTTCTGAGGATAGCACAGGCTGGTGCTGACACATGGTAGTGGCTAAAATGGTGGTGGCAGTTGTGCTAATCCAACGTGGTCATCTCTCATCTCTGTCACATCCAGACAGAGTGGTCCCTACCTGCTCAGGTGGGCAGAGCCTGAAGGATCCCCCTTTTTTATACTCCTGACACCAGAGAGTTCGGCCCATCCTGGAATTGACCCCACAAGTTCAGCCCTTGGCCATGGCTGAGCTAATAAAAAAATGATTTTGATCACAGGAAAATGACTTTTGCTTTGTCTTTAGCGCTGGAGATGCTCCCTCGCCTTTTGTGTGTGAGGTAAATCCTCTCCTGCAGGGCTACACCCTCAGCCAGAGAGCAGTTTGTTGGAATTTGCTGTATTTTGTTTTTACGTTAACAGGTATCTTTAGAGAATAGGGCACCGGCTGCTTTGCAGGTGATAGAAATGTCCCTTGGGCATCTGGGCCAGGGCTTCCGAGTTCTCTGCCTCTGTCAGAACTCATCCCTTTATATTTGTATATTTCTCTGTGTTGCAAAGTATACATTAGTTAAAACACACGCACACACCCACACAGCATAGGTATTCCGGATGTAATTTTGTTTGGAAGGGAGACAGCGGGGGTGGCCTGCTGGCATAGAGGTGGGAGGAGGTCACTCAGAGAGACCTGGCCTCCAAGTTGGGTTCTTCAGCTTTCTAACTGGTGCCTTCATGTCGCTGAATTTGGCTTTCTCCCCTGGATGAGGAAGGTGGCCTTAAAAGCCGTGAAAAGGAAGAAACCTAAAACCCAGCCCATCGGGCAGTGACTGGATCCGAGGAGGTGCGGTAGGCGAGAGCCCCGCTCCGAGGCACGCTGGGTAACGGCAGCTTCCTTAGACGGCAGAGTGCCTGGCGGTTGGCAGCAGCACATTGGGGGAATCCAGGAGGCTCGTGCACTTCGGGGATCCTGGTCACCGTGTAGTCGTTAATTACTGTGGGCCCACGCTGAGCCATGCGGGCTGGACGGGAGGGTGGCTTCCGGGCTGTCCTTTCCCTCTCCCAGGCTCTCGGGCTCTGCCCGCTCAGCAGTGTTCCTGTCCCTGCCTCTTCCCAGCAGTGTTGGTCCCCAGTGTGGCCTCACTGTGGGAACAGAAATGTCACCTGAGGAACTGCTCCTTTCTAGCAACTGCAAGAGCTATCTCCAGAGCCAGCCCCTTCGAGCCTTTGTTCTCAGAGCACGTTTTTAATTAACTGGCTCAATGTAAATTAAAACTTGGAATTTGGGTCAGGAGAGGGTTATTTGGTTTTCTGCACAAACTTGTCAGTTCCGTGCTGGGGTGTTTGCACATCGGGTGTCTCCGGAACCCTAAAATAAAAACAGAGACCAAATAAAACCACAAGGGACCAACCTGGACCCTTGAGGTCATGTCAAAGAAGCCTCTGAGTGAGGAGAAGCTCTAGTTCCCAGTCCGCTATCATCGGTCACTTTGAGCCAGGTGACGAGCCCACCTGTGCAATGGGCCTGACCCTCGTCAACGTCGAGGTGACGATAAAGCAGCGTGGGGGCCAGAGGCACCTGTGTGCTGCAGCTTGTGCGCCCATGCTGCAGGCCTGTGACAGTCACAGCTGGACTTGTTCCGCTCGGGACGAGCCAGCACTGTCTTGAGAGTTCTGCCTGCTGTGATCCTTGCAGTCACCGTGGCTGTGATAAGGGACACCCCCAAATCTCGGCAGCTTAACACGGTAGAAGATCATTTCTTAGTCCCTGAAACTCCAGCTGGGAGAGGAGAGACGTGGTGGCAGGAGGGTCTTTATGTTCACTTTGTCTTCGCACGTGGCCCCCAGGGTCCCCGCAGATCTCATCCAGCCACGAGTAGAGGAGGAAAGAGGATGTGGATCTTAAGGTGCAGTGGGCTGAGCCTGGCGTGACCCCCGATGTGTCAGCCAGCTGTGCCTCGGGCCCTCGGGCTCCCGGATGCCTGTGCCTCTTCCTCTCAGCCTTCTCTTTTCCCAGGGGCTCTGGATTGCTGCCTCCGACTCCAAAGTCCGGGATCCCTGGGGATGCTCAGGACTGTGAGTGATGCAGCAAGTCCTCGGGGGAGCCTGGACAGAGGTGGAGAGGAAAGTGCACACCCAGCTGGGCGAGCAAACCAAAGGAAAACATCCCAGGCACCGTCCCATCTGCCATCACAGTGTGGCTCCTCGTGGCCTCGGGACCTGTGGCCAAAGGCGTGTTTCCCGTCACTCTGCATCCACATTCCATGTGGAAGAGCGACGATTGGGAGGCACGGTACCTGGATGGGGCCTGGCCCTTGGTGGTTCTGAACCCTGCCCAGCGGGTGTGGTACAGTTGCAGCTGGCACCGGGTGAAGTTACTGGGTCACTGGCGTCCACCTCCCTGTTCTGCCCACGGGAGGATTGTGTGACCATTATTTCTCTTGGCCATAGCTCCTGTGCATCTAGAGCGCCTGGCCCCTTTGAGGGCTCTAAATCTTTTGTAATGTCGTTTATGCCCTTGAACTTTTAGGTGGCCAAGAATAGTGTCACACTGTAACAGTGAAAGGCTTTTAAAAGCCTGGCTTATGCCAGTGCAACTCCCTCAGCAGCTCAGTAAAATTTTCATCTATGATGCTGTATTTGTCAGCTTTGCCTTGCTGTAATGAAATGCCTGAGCCAGGTAACCTTATAAAGACAAAGGCTTGCTTAGCTCACAGCTTTGGAAGGTAAAAAGTGTGGCACCCACACTGGCTCAGCTCTGGTGAGGTGGCAGTGGTGGGAGTCATCCCTTCTTGATCCAGGAAGTAGGGAGAGGCGGGCAGGGCCAGATGCTGCCTTCTGTGGCTGCTGTCTTGGGAGAAATACCAGTGAGCCCTTTGTAAGCAGCCTTCACACCATGGTGGCCACACTCAGAGCTGTTTCCTAGATCTGGTTCTCTAGGCTGGGTCAGTCTTTGCCCTGTGTCCCTACACTTTCCTTCTCTCTCAGTGGCAGCTACCTGGAGGCCATCAGGCTTGTGTGGGAGGCTTAGATCCTTACTCAGATACTTATTTCACTTAAAAATCTTGCTGGGCATGTGAGCATATGCCTATGGTCTAGCTATTTGGGAGGCTGAGGAAGGAGCATTGCACATTTGAGGACAGGCCTAGGGAGTTAGTAAGACCCTGACTCAAAATAAAATTTAGAAAAGGTCCTGGGGTTGCTCAGTGCTCCCTGGGTTCAATCCCTCATACAACAAACAAACCAAACCAAAAAGCTTTAACTATTTTCTCATTGTTTGGGCTATAGAATTAGTTGCCTTTTTAAACTTTCCATTATTCCTTTCTAATGTTATTTGCAAACTGAGTGCCTGTCTTTCCTCACTTGCTAAATTCCAGGCAGATCAGCAAACTGTATCACCACTGGGTCTTCTGGCCTCTTTCTCTGTCCCTAAGGTTCCTAGGGGATGGGTTCTGCCTTCCAAGTTAACCCCAATGTCAGTGGGACCAGGTGTGTCACCACCGCATATTGCAGGTCTCCGGTGGCCCAGTCTCTCTGCCTCCTCTGTGGATGTCACGTGTCCTGCTCCTGGCTCTGATTTCTCTCAGTTACGGCAGTGCCAGCAGATGCATGAGATAAATCCTAATGTACCTGAGCAGCGGGACACTTCTGGAGGGGACAGGTGATGGCAGGGCTGGGCAGCACTCTCCACGGACAAGACAGAGGTTCTGCTACCTGGACATGTGACTCCCAGGGACTTCCTGGATGGGGGAGCACAGAGTAGGGAGGTGTATGAGGGAGGTGTCCATGGGACAGCCCCAGATGTGGGTGGGTCCATTCCTTCTATTTTCTCATGACCAGCGCTGTCACACGGCCTTGACGGGATGCAGGAGACTAGGACGTTATGATCACAGCCTAGCAGCTAGCTCCCCTAGTCCCACCTGTCCCCTGTCCATCAGCACCAGGACACCAAAGGTCCAGTATCAGAGATGCTTCTGTCTGTTTCCTCCTCCCATCCCAGTGGTGACTCTGTGGTGATACTGACCTCAGGAAAGCCCATGAGGATGGGGTGACAAGGTTGTAATTTGGTCCCGAGGGCCAGGACTGGCACCTGTGTCTCTGGGGCCACCTCTGTTCCTGCCACACCCTCTCCTGCTTCCTTGATTTTAGGGCTGAGTAATGTCTATCAATGCCTCTTATTCAAAGCAGAGGCCAGGTGTGCAGGGCCAGGTGTGCATCCCTCCCTCTGCATCCTTGCCACGATGAGGTCACCTGCTTCATCTTTTTCTCCCACATGTGGGTTAAGGTTATGGCTGGGTAAGCTGGCTGTGTCCTACCATGCAGCACCTGTGCCACTGGGCCCTGGTCTGGGAGGTGTCCTGTGCTGTGTGATCTGTGCATCTAGCCTTTCTGGATCTCTGTCCCCTCCTGCACCTTGGGGACCAGGGAGAGCCCTTGTGTTAGTTACTTTTCTGGTTGCTGAGATGAAATACCCAACACCCAAAGTCAAAGGAGGAAAAATTTATTTAGCTCACAGTTTGTAGAGGTTTCAGTCCATAACTGGCTGGCTCCAGGGCAGGGTGGTGTGGGAGAGGGGTGTCACAGAGGAGAAACAGTCCACGGCAGGCAGAAGGCAGCAAAGCAAGCAAGGGATCTCAGCAGCTTTTTTCTGTCCCTTTTGTAGTCTATCCAGGATACTGGGATTAGGGTGGCATCAAGCCAGTTAGTGAACTGATATGGCAATCACCCATCCTTAATTCCAGCATCACACACTCTAGATCCAGCCACCTCTGACACAGCCCCACCTGTGACTGTGTGAGGCTGTATGTGAATCCCTTTATGCAAAAGACACTTAGTCCATCTCCAAAAGGTGCCAAAGTCCTAATTTTCACATTGCTGAAAACTTCAAGTCCAAAGTGTCCTTTAATAAGATTTAAGGCAAACTCTTAGCTGCAGGCCCGTACAAATGGAATAAAAGTCAAACACTTCCACCATTTAATGGGAAAAAAGGTACAAGGAAGGGGATAGAAAGGAATGGGAACCAAGCAAGCCCAAAATCCAGCAGGACAAGCGTTAAGCCCTGCGGCTCCACGAGCAGCATCTGAGACAATCTGTGGCGAGGTGTGAGCTCCGAAGGGCGTGGGTGGCCCGCCCCTATGGCGCTGCTGGTGGCCGTAGCTCCCACGTCTTCTCTCTCGGGCCAGCTCTGCTCCCTCCTTGCAGTTTCCTTAGATGATCCACATTCTTGGCTCCTCCAGACTTCAGTTTCACAGTCACAGCTTCACACCCTGCCCTCTCAGGGGCACACTGCCTGGAAGCCTTCCTGACCCCACGATTCTTGCATTCTGCATTGCCTAAAACCAGTACCATGCGGGTGGTGCCAGCCGGAGCAGCAGCCAGGTTTCTTTCTTCCTCTACTGTCTGGGTCGAGAGCCTATGAGACAAACCCCGAGGAACGATTCCCCGGGCTACCGCCGCTGGGAACACGGTGCCCTGGGGCTGTCTTCTCAAAGCAAAGTGTTTCACCTTTGCAACTCTAGGGCTACAGAGGCTGGAGTCCTGCTAGTTCCTATGATGTTGTCAGACCATCTTTTCTGTTGTCTTCTTCTGAAATACTTGACTTTTTCTTGCTAGTCTCTTCAGTGACCAGTTTCTCCTCTCTTCCATCTTTGCAGGCCCTAGCTTTACTGGAGCTTCCTTTCTGGCCAAACTCACAACATTTAAAGTCATTCTGCTGGGCTTTCTGCTCTTGATTGTCAGCATAAATCTGGCTAAATGCCCCCAACAGTAGCCATGCCAACACGTCAACATTTTCATATGCAAGAATAATTAGTCCACCACCCTTGATCTCAGTCTCAGGCAAAGACCCTAGACATCAGCAAAATCAGAGAAACTTTCTGCCAAGGTATAACATACATTGTCTGGAGTCTAACAGCCAGTATAGTCCTACTCCCCAGCAGAAACCTCCTGAGCCGGGTCTTGACCAGCAGGATTTCTATCAGCATTCTGCTCTTCTGCACTCTGACTAGAATCTCCCATCAAGTACCAGCTAAAGTGTTCCAGCTCTACCTTTTTAGCTTGCATCTCCAAACCTTTTCCAACTCTTCCAGCAAGCCAGCTCCAAAGGCTGCTAAACCACAGCAATGACCAGTACTTTTCTAGTTGCCACGACAAAATACTTAGCACCCAAAGTTAAGGGAGTGTCTTGGTTACTTTTCTCTTGTGGCTAGGACAAAATACCCAACACCAAAAATGAAGGAAGGAAAGGTTTATTCAGCTCACTGTTTGTGGGGGTTTCACTTCATAATAAGCTGACTCTAAAGCAGGGTGGCAGGGCACAAGGGCAACACTTCAAGGCAGCAGCTGGCAAAAGCAGCCAGAGCAAAGAAGGGGAGAGAACAAGCCTTTTCTCCTCCCTTATACTGTAACCCGGGTGTGTGTAGCGCTCACACCACCTCTGTGCCCTCCTCTTGCACAGGATGAGGATATGTACAAAATAAGGATCCTGGCTCCCTGCTGAGTCTCTTAGTTAAATTTCTAAACTTCTCAAGTTGACACAGTGTATCAACCATAACAGGAGGAAAGGTTTATTTAGCTCACAGTTTGTAGAGGTTTCAGTCTATAGTCTGCTGGCTCCCAGGCAGGGTGGTGTGGCAGAGGGGCATCACAGAGGAGAAACAGTTCATGGTGGGCAGAAGGTAGCAGAGCAACAAGGGGCCTCAGCAGCTTTTTTCTGCCCCTTTTTACTTTATCGAGGCCACTGGGATTAGGGTAGCAACAAACTAATCAGTGAACTGATTTAGTAATCACTCACCTTTAATTCTAATATCACATACTCTAGATTCAGCCACCTCTAAAAAAGCCCCATCTATGACCTCATGAGGCTTTGGGGACTGTGCTGTCCCCTCATGAAACCAGCACACTGCTGTGGTAACAGCTGATATCTATATTCTCAGTGGTACACTTAAGTCATGGGGAGTCCCAGCCACCCCACAGGAGAGCAGTCATTGTCTCTGCTTTCCAGGAGGACATTGAGGCCCAGGATGTGGAGTGACTGTCTGTGGCTAGGGTCCCCTGCTGAGCCTGGACCCCGTTCCTGACCACAGTGCCATGATGAGGGGAGGAAAGGGACAGAAAGTATTGGGGCCAGTGAATGTCACATAGGGGGTGACATTACCCCATCAGGAGGGAGATGTTAGGCAGCTAGATGCGCTTATAGGTGGGGGAAGGTAGTGAGTCTGCCTGTGACATATGATGATCTGCTATGGCACATGCTGAGGCCCTGCTCTCCTACTTGCTCTGCTGGAGTTGGGTGAGAGATTCATCACCCTTGAGCTTCCCGGCAGCATGTGTGAAAAGTGCCTTGGTGAACCGATACAGAATTCACAGCATACTGGGTGGATGGAGTGAGATCACTACACAATGCACACTGTATGTGCCACTGAGCACAACAGAGAGCCCTCTGCACTCAGTAGCCCTGGGGGGAGGGGAGCTTCTGGTTCTGTAGAGGCTTCCAGCTTTCCCTCCCCCACACTGCTGTGGCCAGCGTGCCTGGCAGTGGTGATGCATGTGTGCAAAGGTCTGGGAAGGGCAGCTGACCCTCCCCTGTGCTGGAGGCTCTGTCCCATGGTCCACAGAGATGAGCTGTGGGTCCGCGGCTCCTGCAGTGCACACAAACTGAGGTCTGCAGAGGCAGGAGAGAGCCCAGAATTCCCAGGTTTGGGGGATGCAGTATTCTGTCTAATGAGGCCCCATTTGCAGGCTTAAGGACCAAGAGAGGCATGAAGCCCAGTCTAGGCCTCGCTGTGTAATCGCAGGTGAATGGCTTAGCTCTCTGGGCTCATTTCTCCACCTGCAAGTGGAATCATAAAGGCACTTGTTCCAGGGTTGTTTTGAGGCTCAGAGGAGCCAGCAGGTGTAAAAGTGCCCTGTAAACTGTGGCATTGTCATCCGCTCACCATTTCTCCAGCAGTACTTACAGAGAGCCCGCCACGGCTTTAACACTCAGCATCCGCAGACAGAATCGTTGCTTTCCTGAAACTTCCATCGCAGGTGGGGAAGACCCCGATAAAACAATGCTGCCGGAGCAGAAGGTGCCCAGATGTCCAAGGGGACTCCCAATGTGGGAAAATATGCGGGGTGGGAGGGCTGGGGGTGGTGGGTGGCAGTCTCAGGGTGACCTTCCCAAGGAGGGCGTACTGGGCAGGGATGTGGAGGAGTAGAGGCCTGTCATGTTGGTGTCTATGGTGTCCAAGGCAAGAGCCATCCAGGCAGAGGGACCAACGGGACAGAGGCCCTGAGGCAGGGACGGCTGATGCCATCGAGGCGGGAAGGGGGAGAGCTCAGGGGTACAGGGTGGAAGTGAGCATCATGGGACTCAGCTGACCAGGTCCTCGCAGGCCAAAGCGGACTGCAGCTCGTACCCTTAGTAACCTGGAAGCTGAGGCTGGATTTGGATAATTGTGGGTAGGTCTGACTTACATCAGCTTTCTGTCTTGGTGATAAAGAGCTAACCCCTAAGTTAAAGGAAGAACCGTCTCGTTTGGCTGGAGGGTTCAGGCTGCGCTTGGCTGCATCTTTTGCTTTAGGCTGTGGAGAAGAAGGTGGCTCAGCTCCTGGCAGGCAGGAAGCAGAGGGAGAGGGAGCGGGGCCGAGGGTGCACCCCCTTCAGCGGCGTGGCCTGGAAACCTCACTCTAGCTGCGCTCTGTGCTAGCAGCCCATGCAGGCTCACAAGGTGAACCAGTGATGGCATTAGCGCCTTGTCCCCCTGCTGTCGTCCTGGACCCTGCCAGCTACACGGGCACCCAGTCTTCCATGTGTGAGTCCCTGGGGACACTTGATACGTAACCCACAGCTGATTTCCCAGGGCCACTGCAGACTGCAGAGGAGTGAACGAAGGAGGGAGGCTGTGCCAGGGCGCTGTTCCCCAAGGGGATGAGGGGTGTCACCTGTAGATGCAGAAATGGGGCCAAAGCAGGGTCTACCCCAGGCTCTCACCAGCCCAGGTCTCCAAGCGGCTCAGGGCCTCTGCGGGCTTGTAGGCGAGGGTCGCCCCCTCCATACCCTGACTTGGGCCCTCGACCCTCTTAGCAGTTGCGTTTCTGTTGGGTTTGGCACTGGATGCACAGGGATACATGGCCCCCTGGACCCGGGAGGCCCAGGCTGTCAGACAGCAGCCAGGTGGGCCGGGGAGGGGGAGGCGCAGCGCCGTGCTTGGACTGGTGGAGCCGCAGGACCGGGCTGCGGTGGGGAGGGAAGAGAGGAAAAAGCCCACAAGGACAACAGGATCGAAGTAAACTGGCCTGGTGGGTTCAAACAGGAGATGTCAGGGCCGGGGGTTTAGCTCAGCGCGTAAGCGCCTGCTTGGCAAATTCGAGGTTGTGAGTTCAATCCCCGGCACAAAAATAAATAAATACATAACAATAACAGGAGAGGTCCATGTTGTGGTGACCCCTCCCCATTGTTGGCAGTTTCGCTTCTCTCCTGACCCAGAGCTCTCTCTGGTCCCCTTCACTGCTGCACCCCACTTCCTGGTGGCTTTCTGGTTCAAGGGAGAAGAGGCGGAGCTCATCAAAGTCATCTTCACACCCGAAATAGCCCCGTGCAGCTGGACACCCCCAGCCCGCGCCGCCGTCACGCCTGCTGTCCTTGTCATCTTTGGCAGCTCGGCCCAGGCCCAGGGGAGCCGGGTTCTGTCCTGGGAGGTTTGGCGGCACCAACAGTAAGGATCGGCCCTGCATTCCTGGGTGTCACCATGCTTGTGGTGTAAGTTATAGATGTGCCAGCTTTCTAATGTGGCTGGTGCTGTGGAGGCGTGGTCACGCGTGGTCATTACCACTGAGGCTCACCCTGATCAAACTGCTCCTGAAGGAAGAACGCTGCCAGAGCTTAGAAAGAGCTGGTCTGTGCACACCAGGTCCCGGGTGAGTGGCTCTCCAGTGGGAGAGGCCCTGAAGGCCTCCTGCCTTTCTCATTTTCTCTTGCTGGGAATTTTTGCCCTGAAAGGGCTGTCACACCAGAGATCCTCTGAGGTCTGTCCACGGGGCTTCTGTTGAGGATCTCCAGTGTGCACAGTGGCAGTGAAACATGCCTGGCGGAGGGGCGAGGTAGAGGCTCAGGTCACATGCCACAGGCCAAGGAGGTCTCCTTTGGGTGAAATGAAGGTGGAACCTTCTATGCAGCAGTTCCCGGAAGCAGCAGCCTGTGTGTTCGTGTGCATCCATGTGCACCTGTGCTGCACGTGGGCATGCACTGCACACATGTTGTGTGTGTGCACCTGATCAACCTAGCAGAATCATCAGGCCCTGAGTATTTGCCACCTCTTGTGTGCAGGTCGCTCTTGATAGAGGCTGGGGACCGTCATACAGGCGATAGAGGCCTCCTCATAGACGCTCACCTCTTTACCCGAGGAGGCCCCCTCCTCCGCCTCCTGGGAGCATACCCTGGTCCCGTCTAGCTGAGTTTCCCAGGGCCAGCTTTGCGTCTCACCCTGCTGGGGACCGGGCGTGTGACGTTTGGTGAGACAGAGTCTCCACTTTCCCCGATTGCTGCACAGTGATCAACTCCCCCAAGCAGAAGGGAGAATTCTGTCCCTGATGGCAGAGTGGCACGGTCACTGTGCCCAAGGGTGGTGGCGGGGAAGACAGGTGGCCACAAAGGACCTTATGATGCATCCAGAGAGCAGGGATGGCACCGCAGACTCAGGAAGGAGCCAGAGGCCACATGGGAGCCCTCCATAGGGTGGCGGAGGAGAGCGTCAGGAGGCTTCTGGGACAGAGGCACACTCTGTGCACCCAGGGAGGGGAGCGCACGCGTGGCGGTGCGGTGGGGTCTCACGGTCTGCCCAGGACTCCACGCTTGCTACTGCCCATCGTAGCGGGTTCGTGTTTTGTTAACGCATACTCAGTGTGCGTGCATGGCTACCTGCGTGTGTGTGGACCTGTCCGCACTTGTGTGTGTCCATGTCTGTCTGTACCACATAGGTAGGTATTTTAGAGAGACCTCCATGTGCCAGTCTTTCAGCCCAAATGCCCCGGTCACCTACTGCCCGCCTGCCAGGGATGCTGAGGGTCTCAGGGTGAAGCAGACGAGAGCTGTGAACAGGGCCGTGGTGAATGGATTCACATTTAAAGCTGTGAGACGCTCTCTGGCGGAGGAGCAGTGGGGTGGCAGTGGGAAGGCCGCTCCTGGGACAGAGGGTTTGGGCGGAGGGCAGAGCTGGCAGGGCCCTAAATGCCCTGCACTCGCCTCCCCTGGCCTCTGGGCCTCGCTGAGGTCCTGCGGCAGGAGCGAGTGGGACCCAGCCTCTAAGGGCAGCCGCACCTGACCCCTTCCCAGCAGTCCCACTCACACGGAAGTGGCTGCGGCCCAAAGGGCAGTGATGACTCAGTGCAGAGGTGTGTGGCAGGTCCCCAGCTGCCCCTCAGTCATTCCCTCCCTCTGGGCACTGGAAGACTGCACAGGGCACTGGGCCTCCTGGAGCCTTGGCTTTCTCAACTCTGAAATGGGCACAATGTGTTTCAGAGTTAAGAAAGTCAGTGGGACCATGCCCCGAGGTAGGATGGCCAGATTCAGTGCTTACTGGTGGCCTTTAAAGCTCAGAGGAACCCAGGACTGGCAAACCTACTCAGGGTTAAAGGTGGATTTAGAAATGCCTGGTGCTGGGGTGTAGCTCAGGTGGAGCACGTGCCTCACCCTTGGGTTCTGTCCCCTGCATGGCTTAAAAGCACTGGGTGGGTGGAAGAATGGACAGGCAGGCCGAGGCCTGGCTGGAGGAGTGCGCACCAGCAGGACAGACATGAAGGATGTAACTGCACTGCAGGCTGAGCCGCTCCGTGGTGAGGAGCAGCCTAGGGCTGGGGGACGCAGACATCAGTGTCCACCAGGGCTACAGAGTCCGCCTTGGCTCACCCTGGCTGACTCCTGACAGCTGTGGGCCCCCGGTGACAGTGGACAGATGTCACAAGAGCACAGAGCGGGGGCCTGAAATGAGACAGACAGCTCGAGTTTACATCCCCACCATGTCACCTCGGCAGTCTCCGTCCCTCTCAGAGCCAAGGTGACCTTTGTCAATAAGCAGGAAGCCCATGACTTCTCATTCTTACAGGCTGCTGAAAACTCAGTGAAAGCGTGATTTAGAGGGGAAATCACACAGTTCTCCTGCTTTGGGTGATGCACACTTGTGAGACAAAAAGGTGAAGACGGACTCCATGCTTCACTGGGGACCTGCAGGCAGATCTGTGCCACCAAGACGCAGTCAGGGTCTCTGGTCTCTCAGGGCCAGGGTTATTTAGACCCTGGAAGCCTGTGGCCGCTCAGTGCTCGGCTCTGAAGCAGCTGCTCGTTCGCAGGAGACTAGGCGCCCAGGAGACTGGATCTTGGCAGTGGAGGGTACCCCCTTCCCCAGGCATCCCAGCAGCTGCCTGGGGACCTGGCACCGCACCCAGGACATCGGTGCAGAGTCCCAAGCTCCTCACCTGCTGCCTGGCTCACAGATGCACAACAGGTGGCGAGGCCAGGCCTTCCCTCTGCGTCCCCACCGTGGCACTGCACCATCTTGGTCTCGCAAGGATATTCCCACATCCAGGCCACCTGCAGACCGGTGGGACACGAGTGACCAGACATCAGTGCCCAGCATGTCATATCCCACTCCCATGAGACCTGAGACACATCAGGGAGGGTCACCCTATATGTCATTTCCTTCTCAGCAAAACAATGAAGTCTGCTGCGTCCTGCCAGGGGCCAGCCCTGCTCCTTCCTTCACCCAGCTCTGCACATGTGACTCATTCATTCACTCCATGAGGATCCCTCCACCCTGTGCCTCGGGACACCTGCTTCTCACCATCTCCTGAGTGGGCGAGGCACTGGCATCCTCCCTGGGATGAGCCACTGGTCACTGCAGCTGGACGATTACTGTGCGGCCCCAGGAGACCCTGGGCTGATGCTGAGTCCTGTGGCAGGAGGTCAGGTGGCTGGACTTAAAGCCAGGCGCTCTGCTATGTCCGAGGGCTGACCTGGTCTCCCCACCCCCGCCTGGCCCAGATGTTTTGTCTGAGCCCTGTGGGTCCCGAGCACAGGCTGGGGGCTCCAGACCCCAGAACTTGGGTCTCAGTTTACCCTTCTGGGAAAAGAGGGTGGTGATACTGGAGTGTTTTGCTTTATGGGCTGAATAATTCCAGGCATCTAAAGTGCTCAGTCATGTGCCGACCCTGTGCGCCGACCCTGCCGACCGGATTTAGTTGCATCTTTGTTGTGTGGGGCTGAGAGCTGAGGAGCTGCGGAATCACCTAACCAGTTCTGCCAACAAAATCCAGAGTCGGCCCCTTGTGCTCCCCTTTCGTAGTTAAATCCTCCCAGATTTTCCTTCTGTCCTTGGTGGCAATTCAGTGTCTTTTAGTTTTTCAACAGCTTTTGGAGGCGTGGCTCACACAGTACCCAATTAATTCACTTGTTTCAAGGGTGTGATCCCACAGCTGTAATAGATCCGTGGTGGTACAACCGTCACCACCGCCAGACTGGGACCCCACGATCACCCACAGAAGAAGCCCTGCACTGCGTAGCGCTCACCCCATCCACCATATCCTCCCCTCCCGCCTTGCCCAGCCCCAACTAACTTGCTGTCTGTCTCTGGATTTGCCAGTCTGGACACTTTATATTAATGGGCTCATGTAACGCCTGGCCTTTGCTGTCTGACTTCTTTCCCTGGCGTATAATGTTTTCCAGATTCCTTCATGGTGCAGCATGTATCTGTGCTTAATCCTTTTTATGGCTGAGTAATAGTCCCTCATGTACATAGGCTGGATTTTGTTCATCCATGTGTCAGTTGATGAACATTTGGAGGTTTCCACTTTGGGGCCGTGATTGATAACACTGAGCTGGGGATTTAGCTCAGCGGCATAAGGGCCTGCCTGGCAAGCACGGGGTCGTGAGTACAATCCCTGGTACAAAACAAAACAAAACAAAACATGGGTGTGTCATTCATGTACAAGTTTCTGGGTGATCATGTATTTTTCCCCTAAAATTTCTGCCTCATGTGGTAATGCTGTGTCACCTTTTGATCAAGTGCACGCTGCTTTCCAAAGTGGCTACATGGTCTCCCATCCTGGAGCCCTGGCCCTGGCTCTTTCCCAGTCTGTAAGGACCTGGGCACTGGGAAGGCACTGCTGCATTACCTGTTTGGGTCCCACCACCTGCAGTGCACCATTGTGCACTACACAGCCCGCCTTCCTCAGTACACCATGCTTAGTGTCATCATGAGGTCCTGCCTGAGCAGCACTGCAGCCCACGTGGGAGCCACGGCAGGTGACAACGGAGGGACCCTTGCCATGTCCCCTGCAGGTCGTGCGGTTTGGAGAGCTTTTCTCGCCTGCCTCCCGGCCACCAGGCTCACAGGGAACCCGGCCGGCCCTTCCCACTGGGCCCTGGGAGCTGCTGCAGCAGGTTGCAGCTGGGAGCTGGAGCCCCAAGGTGGAGCCGGGTTAGAATGTCTCCTCTTGGCTCTGAGTCCCATCCAAGGGAAGCTGCCATCCCAGCAGGTGGGGCGTGGCTGCCGGACAGCTGGCACCTGGGACCCAGGCCCTTCATCACCAGCTGTCTCCTTCCCATGGGCACCCCAGGCTGGCGCACAGGCTGCCCATCCCTTATCTGTTCCCATCTGTTTCCAGAAGGCTGCGGCCTGGGGCTCTGGGTCCCTCCACCCTCTCTCCCTTCCCCATGTGCAGAGGGTTTCAGGTGCCCTGTTGCAAGTGTGGGGAGAATCGGAGGTGATGGTAATTTAAAAACGAGACAGGGATTTCACCCACCTCCAGCACCTCTGCATCATGAGAGCCCGTAGGTAGGCAGGACAGTTTGATGGGAGGAGAAATGCAGACCCAAAGTGGGGAGGGACTGTCCAGGGTCACTGAGATGAGAGTTTAATGTCACTGTGGTGCACACCCAACCTCTCCAGGGAGACATCACGAGCTCCTCCTATCACTCCTTTTAGATAAATCTACTTCAAATCCACATTCATTGTTCAGCAAAAACATACCTGAAATGGAAATGTCTAATGTGCTCAAGAAGGAAACACATGATACAAAATGAAGGCGTTCCCCTGTGCACCTCCAGGCAGTGGGCCAGGGCAGGAGACACAGTGGTAGGTGGTGACATCTTCACTCTTGGCCTGGGTTCTGTCTGTCACTGTGTCTTTGAGTCCTCAGTACCATGTCCCTCATCAGGCCACAAGGGGCACTTGCAAGGTGATGGGTGAATTAAGGACAGGCCACATGGGTCACCAGGGGATGATGTTGGTGGCAGCAGTGCCTGGGGACTGTACTGGGCATGAGCGTTCAGCTATGTCAGGGACTGATCCTCAGGGTTGGTGAGGACCTCTGTGTGCCAGCCAGGTACTCTGTTCAAATGGGTGACCCAGGCATCACATGGGGAGATTTGACTTCTGAGTTAAAAAGAAAAATCTTACCTTGGAATTAACTCAGAGTTCACAACAACAAAAATAACTAATCTAGATCCCAAACTCCTAAGCAGATGCCCAGGTTTGGCTCTAAGAGAATATGCCTTCTCCCTGTCACCCCCTCCAGTCCACTTCAGTTTTTTAGTTGCCCAGATAACAGTTCCTGTTCCAGTTCCTGTTGCTTCTGTCTCCTAGAAACGGCTGGTCACTGTGAACATAGCTGGTCACTGTGATGCCACTGTGATGTCACTGTGATGCATTGTATAAACCAGTCCCCAACTGACAGGCCATTCTGCCTCTGTACCTCCTGCCTGCTTGTCACATATAAGCCCTAGACCACCAGAGATCAGGCCTGATAGTCTGGGAATGACCCTGATCAGTGCCATTGATGTAAATAAATCTGCCTCCAAATCCCAGGTGTTTTTGGTGTTTCTGTTTGCCATTGCATCTGGTGCATCATCTAGAAAGACCAACTGTGCTGACCTCTTACTGCTCGTGACCTTTGTGGATAGAGCAAGGACCTCTCCAGGTCCTGACGGGAAGGTGCATCCTCAAGATTTCTTGAGTCCTTTGGAAGTCTGGAGGAGGATTCCTGGCTCCCAGCTGGAGCAGCTGACATCAAACCCTAAAGGGTGGAGGATTCAGTCTGTCTGTCTCTCTGTCTACCTGCCTGTCTGATTCTGGAAGACCCCTGATGGCACCCCAATTAGTCTGTCTGTCAATCCTGCTCAGTTCTAGAGGAAGAAGAGCTGATCAACTCTTACTATTTAAGGTCACCTGCAAGGGGAATTGGAATGTTTAACCTCTTGAGTGCCTGCTGAATGATTGTGTAAGTGGCCCAGACAGTGTGTGCAATATGCTTCTCCGTCTGTGCACCACGATTGCGAAGCACTGGTCGAGGTGGCTGATTGGGCCCTTGCCTGCAATTTTGTGGTAATTGACATGTAGTGTAATGGAGCCTTGCACCCTCCTTGGCTAAGCCATGCCTAAGTCCCCAAGAGGGACTTGGCCAGGTGGGCATCTGAATGATCTCACTTTGAAGGGCACCCACTCTTTGTTGCACTATCATTCAAGGGTATAGAATACACATATAGGAAAAGAGAGATGAGAATTAATCAAAACTCACAGTCCCTGAATGAAGGAAAAAGGGCATTTACAAAGTTACAAATAAAGCCAAACTGCTCCCTGCTTCTCAGTGGAAAAAGAGGCCTCCTGAGAATTCTGCCTTGGCACACTTGTTGGCTGCCACAATTGCTTTCAACACCTATAGCTTCACTCCCTGCTCCTGCCTCATCTACTTCTAGCCAATTCCAGCTAGCCATTGCCTGAATGTAGTCACAAAGGCCCTCCCTCTGTGTTACCTATCTAAAATTAGTCAAGTACTTCTCAAAGACATCAAAAATGGAGACAAAAAGCCAATCAACCACTGTTACCCAGAAACAGTTCATAAAAACAATGATGCTTACTCAGACTGTCAGCCCTTAGAAGTGCTCAGTGGCTTACCTGTGCAAATACTTGGATTGCATCACTAAGGGCAGCGTCCCACCTTTTCCTCTATACTCTAACAGCCTCTGTCCTTCTGATCAAGATAGTTCACATGCTCACCTTAGACCAAGACCTAACTGTCCAGGTGCCACATGCTGTACTGGGATGAACTGTTCTGAAAAATGGACATGGGCACACACACACACACACACACACACACACACACACCCTGACAGATGCTGGGTACACCCTGCTTACAGATGGAAGTAGCTCTGGTAGGAATGAAGTCTGATGGGCTAGATATGCTGTGGTCACCTTGGAAAGAATTATTTTGGCTAAAACTCTCCTGCAGGGCTGATCTGCACAGCTGACTGCTTCCTGCTGCTGTTTGGAAACCTGCCACCAAAGTTATAGCCTCAATTATGTCTCCTCCTAAAAACAATTTAGGAAAAACCCTGTAATAAGACCATCTTGGGAGCTTACCAGGGCCCATCCTTGGATCACTAACAACCCTGTTACTGCTTCTAGTTAAGCCCTGTCTCAAAAGATTGCCTGTAATACACCCAGCAAAAATTTGTTGGGAAAATTAAGAAGAGAGAAATGCAACAGGAAATGCCCCCCTCCAGCCAGCAGACTTCAGATAATAGATCCTGTTCCAGTTCCAATTGCTCCTGTCTCTTAGGAATGGTGGGTCACTCTGCTATATAACTGGTTACTATGATGCACTTTGTATAAACCAATTCCCAGTTGACAAACTATTCTGTAGTAAGAGCTCTTCCCAGTCTTTGTTGAGGTTTGAGAAGTTTGTATTTGTAATCCCATGGAAAAGTTATTGGAATTTTAGAGAGTTAATTCAAATCTACCACTTCTAGTGCAACCCATGTCAGTAATAAAGACACTAAGACATTTTGTAGTTGTGGGGAGCCAGGTAGTAAGATGGCTAACTGGAACAAAGGTCTCGACCCATGGCTAAGCCCAGGTTTTATTAATTCATCAAGAGGGAAGTGACTCAGGGATGAGTGACTGTGAGAGTGGCAGGAAGTATGTGAGAGCCGTGAGCTGGGCTAAGTACATGGCCAGAGATCACCTCTGCCATATGCAGAGAGAGGGATATGCAGGAAGAATGATCTGCATAACACAGTACAAGATGCTATTTAATGTGTCGGGGTTGGTGTTTCAGCTCTGATGTGTAATCTTTTACCCCTTGCGAAGTCGTGGCTCTTATCTGAGATTGGATCCCAACCAACAGAGTGGAGCATGGCTTTCCCTCCCACTGGCTCACACTTGGTTTTGGGGAACTAGAGGGACAGAGAAACACTGACTGTTGCCTTGCTTCCAAGACTAGTCATCAGCACCTCAGTTAGACCGATGTGCATTGCTTAAAGCCAATTGAGGGGATGAGGAGGAGTCCCAGCGGCTCTGTATATATCAATGCATGAAAATAGGGCCGGGTTTAGCCAAGATGGAGATAATTGCTCTTCTTTGAAGGAAAGTCTTCTAGGTGGTCCTCCACAATTCTGCCTGTGTACTTCCTGCTTGCTTATCTCGTATCAGATATCAGGGCCTGATATTCTGGGAATAATTCTAACCAGTGCCTGTGGACATCAAATAACTCCACCTCCAAATCCTGGGTGTCATTTTGGTGTTTCCACTTGCCATTGCCTGGCCACCTGTGAGGACAGATTCCTCACCTGAATGGCTGTACTCTGCCAGCTGCCACATCAAAGTCCCTAATGCCTTCCAGGAATATCACAAAGGTGACCCTGAGGTTCCTCAGAGTCCCAGAGGCAGCCCACTCCAGCTCTGTGCTGCTGAAGTGGATACAGTGGATGGAGGTCACAGTGGACTCAGGATTCAAGCTGCATCTCCCTAGGCGATGGCGCTAGGTGGCCAAGCTGGCAGGAGGTAACCCGGCCGGTAGTGTGGATGGAGTGAGCGTCCTAGAGGAGACCTCTGGGGCCTTGCCTCATCCTGTGTGAGCGCGGTGCTGTCCACAGCCACACGGGACTCTCACCTGCTGAATTCGTGCCTCCAGTGCTGCAGGATGCTGTCACCTGAGCTGCTCGGTCTGCACTGACTTCGTCTAGCAGCACAGACCAACACGGCGGCTCAGGTGTGCAGCAGTCAGCCCTGAGTCCAACAGGTGTGAGCACCTGCTGGGGACCGGGAAACTGCACGCCTCACTGGGGAAACTGTGGTCTCGGGTCTCTGTAAGCAGCTTGGGGTGGAGGGCAGCCTGCTTCCAGCCACGGCACACTACCTTCTGCCACAGCATTTCTTGACATTCACAAAGTTGACATCCCTTAAACTCAGGGGACAGCCACGCCCCGCAGCTCAGCTGTGTCCCCAGGCTGGAGCAGTGTGCCTGCCTCGGGGCAGACCTTCTGAGCAGCCCCATTCCCTGTGAGCCCTTAATTGCTCTTGCCAAGTGCCTGAAATAACCAGGACCGCACAGCCCAGAGGGTTTTGACAAATGTCCTTGCTTCGGAGGGCACGGGGAGAGACACCCAAGTTCATGACAGGAGATTTTGGATTCTGCTTTGACTGTAGGGTGGCAGCAACTCACCGAGGATCTGCTCTGATTTAGGGAAAAAACAGTCAACTAAAGAAACATTTTTAATTAGAAAGAAAAGCTAGTTTGGGAGGTGGGATGAGAACACTAATTATACCTTTAATTGTGGGTGTCGCTCTTTAGGGTAAACACTAAGGAACTGGGGAAATCGAGACAAACCAAGTTTTCCTTTAAGTGGTTTCCTTTGTTCCAAGCAGCTCCCCAAAGATCAGCCCCCTCTGTGGTAACCCATTTGCAGTTTTAATTGCCTGAAACTAGTCTGGTTTTTTTCTTTTTTAAAGCAAGCAATTTTGGTTTCTCTTTAATTTCTGTGTTGTTATAATTATCTTACTGTTTAAACATTGGCTGAAGTATATTAAGAATTATGTAGACCTGGGAGGTTATGTACTCTTAAATCTGACTGGTAAGGAGGTGTAGGTTGCTAAGTGAGGGTGTGGAGTCGGGGGTCTCGGTTTTGAGGTTTGCTGCTGGCTCTGCCCTCTACAAGCTGCATGACCCCTGGCAAGTTACCTAACCCTTCTGTGCTTTAGTTTCTTGTGTATAAAGTGAAGATAACAGCAACACTGTCACCGTAGAGCTGTTATGAGCATTGAGGACTGTTAGTCAGGATGAGCTAGGTTTGCTGCAGTAACGAATACATCCCAAGGATCAAAGGCTTAATGCAGCCAATACTTATTTCTCCCTCTTTCAAATTCCCCTGAAGAGCTGTGTGACTGAAGCAGGTGCCCTCTGTGTGTTGGCTCACCATATGCCACCCTGCTTCCAGTTGACACCTTGTAATATCCCCATACATCCATTCTTGCCACAGCCAGGAAGATAAACTGTGGGGAATTAAGTCCTGGCTCCCAAAGGCTTCCAAAGACAGGGGCACAAGTCACAAATTACAATCCACTGTTTGCATTTCATTGGCCAAAGCAAGTCACATGGCCATGCAAAGATTCAAGATGGCAGAAGGGGCTCAGAGGTGAGGGACAGCTGGGAATTCTGAGAATCCTGGGAGTCCTAGGAAATCTGAGCAGCTGCAGGTCCACCACCAGATGCACGGTGTGCATCGTAGTCCCTGGCGTGCAGTGAGCATGGAATAAATGTCAGCTGTAGCTGGGGTAGGCTGGCACTAGAAGATGCACTTTTAATTTTTTTGTTTGTAAGTTCATCTAGGGGACAATCCTGGATACCCAGAAAGGCCCAGTGACTCCCTGGGGAGGTTGGGGTACTGCTTGAGGTCACAGTGGTTGCTCCGGCACACAGTGGGTGGCACACTTTTGGGCAGTAGCCTGGCATTGTTTTGGAGCATGGGCGAGGTGAGTTTGAATCCCAGAGCCCAAATCCACCGAGCCAGGGGTGATGGGGTGGAATTTCAGGCATGCAGAAGAGCTGTCTCCTGGGCCGGGGGTGGGGTGTGGGGCTCCAGGTCAGCACTGCACAAGTCACAGCAGATCCCGGCCCATCCCTCCTGCTGCAGTGGACGATGACACAGCAGGCAACCGGCAGGCCACGGAGCAGAGGGTCCACTCTGCTCACAGCAGCCATGAAGTGCGAGTGCCCCAGGAGGGCTGGGTGGTACCTGGCACACTGGGATCCTGCAGCAGGTGGCTCAAGCCCCTTGTGACAGTGACACCCTGTGCTGTTCTAGCCCTGTCACTGCTCCAGACCCTTCTAGGAAAAGCACCTCTCCCCCTGGGAGGCCTTCCCCTCCCCTTCCCACTTGGCCACTCCTTGCTTCCTGCCCCAACCTGCATGGCGTGGCAGTAGTGCCCAGCATGCGGGCCCCAGGGCCAGCATGCAGGAGGCAGTTAGCAGGTGACTGCTGAAGGCCTAAAGGGGGGAGGAAGCCAGGGCCCTGGAGACTACTTTCCAGAAAGGTTCTTGGGATGCGCGTCTCCTAGGGGTGGAAGACTGAACATTGTCTCCCCTCCTCATGTCTTCTAAAGAGAAAACCAGAAGGGGAGAAACCTCACCCCCGCAAGCAACTCTGCAGGAGAGACCAGGCTCAGGCCGGCAGGGCGGCTGACCTGCAGGGGCAGTGTTAGGGAGCAGCAGTGGCCCCCGAGTCCCCCATCTCCATCCTGTAACAGAGGAAAAGGCTGTGATAATGCGGCTGTGAGGGCGGGGGCGGCTTTCCATGCAGCCCCTAATTGGGATGTTTAGCAAATGTGTTTTACTATTAAAGTGAAAATGGGGTGGAAAATAGACCTAATTTGATAATCCACAGTGACTACTCGGTGGACAGAAAATAGTGTTTTAGTGAGTGAGAGGAAACCCACCCCCCTTCTCCCTCCCTGAGTTACTGAATAGCAGAAGCTGACAGCAGGCCCGGGGGTGGGGGTGACGGGCACCTTACAGCCGTCAGTCCGGGAGCCCTGGGCCTCTGACTCCAAATACCTGCTTTCCTCCCAACTTTTCTGTTTTTCAAATAAAAATTTCACACTTACAGCAAAGTTGGAGGGGGCACACAGTGCATGCGGGTGCCCTTGGCCTTGATGGGTGTCCGTGTCCTGCACCCCTCCTTCCCTCCTCGCCATGCACGCACATTCTGTCTCTGCTTCAAAGTAAGTTTCAGACATCGTGGCAGCTTCGCCCCCCATGGGTACCCCAGCTGCGTTTCCTGAGAACGTGGACGTTCCTCTACCAAATTATAAGACCCTTGTCACAACTGGGAGGCTTAAATGTAATGATCTATGGCGCTGTAGAAAATGAGCATCAAGTCAGTAATGCCCTCTGCTATTCAGCTGTAATTTAATTTTTCATCCAACACCCTCGGAATGACAGTTGTCACTGTTTAGAAGCCTAGGAGCCAGTGCACTGCATTTGAGGGCAACTATCTCTGCTGTCTTTCTTAGTCTGGAGCAGCCCCTGTCCACTTTTGTGTCCCCATGACTGGTTTTGGAGGGGGTCATCCTGGGTGTCTTTGGGAGGGTCCCACATCCTGGAGGTGCCTGACAGCTTCCTCATGGTTGCGGTAGGGTGGGGAGCATTGGCCAGGGCACCTGCAGATGTCACCATGTGCTTGGTCACCTCAACATATCGGTGGCGTGTGATGTCTGGATGTCCCCTAGTTGGAGACCCTAAGTTTGATCCTGGGGCAGAGGAGGTGGCTGCAGAGCTCACCACTGTGATTGTCCGTAGTTAATCAAGCGCTCCGCAAGTGGCGTTTGAAGCTGTGCTGACATCTGGTTCCCCAACAGCCTTCGTGTCCCCGAAGCCCCTTGCTGATTCAGTTGTCACCCGAGTCACCCCCTGGTTGTTTTTCCTCCTACACAGCCTGGCCCGTATGTTAGAATCTGTGGGCTGATTCTTACCCTTCTGGGGCCTCGGCTTAGTTGTCTGATAAAGAGCACGTTAAGGGGGTTGATAGGAAGATTAATCTAGATCATGAATACGAGAGAGCCCTGTGTAAATGCTCACAGGTTTAATCACTGAAGCCCCTGCTATTTACGTTTGAGGGGCTGGCTTCGAGCAGATGAATGTATTTACAGAAGTCAGTTGTTTCCGAGAAGCACCCTCGGCACTCAGGAGAAAAGGCACAGAAGCAGTTCAGTGTAACAGATGTTCCTGGCCTCTCCCGGTGCCAGCGCGGCGCCGGTGTGCGCGGGATACCTGGGAGCCTTGGACTGACTCGGTGCTTCGGGGGAATAGAGACCAGAAGAACAAAATTAATTCCATTAATTCAGTCTTTCATTATTTTAGTCACTCAACAAACACTCCATGAGGAGCTGGAGATCCTGAGTGAGAAATCCTAGCTCCAAGGGGCTGTCCTGCAGCTTGTTTATGGGGTCCCTGAGCTCACCCCACATCTGCACCCTCCAGGCCAACCTTCCAGCATACTGCGGAGTGACAGGGACTCGGGAGCTGTCACCGGGGCAGTCCCTGTCATCTGTGTGTTCTGGTCTGGCACATCACTGCTGCAACCTAGCAAGGTACTGCCTCCCCCTGAGCCCTGAGTCCTCAGGAAGACAGGGAAAGTGTGGCTCCGCTGGGCCAGTCCCCTGTGACTCTGCCCGTGAGGGACCCAGTGACAGGCCACGTGCCAGGAATCTGCCGCAGGGGCAGCTGGCCCACCTCTCCCAGGCAGGCTTCTGCACCCTGGGGGTGCAAAGGTCCTAAGGAGACACCTATCGGGACAGTTACATTTGGAGGAGGCCAGAGAGGGAAGGGGCCCATTGATGCAGAGGGCTGAAAAGCCGTCTGGGATCAGTGGTGGCAGCTCTCGTGCCTTGCCCTCTGTCCTCTCCGTTTGGATCTCGGATGGAGGGGTTGTGATAGAATAAATCACTCTGTAGGTAGCCTGAGGATGGCTGGGGACAGTGTCTCTGTGACAGCAGACAGTGCCCTGCTGTGAAAACCAGGGCAAGGCCGAACAGTCTCTGGCTGTTGTTCCAGTCCAGTGGAAGGATTTGACTGGCAAATCCAGACCCAGGGTGGCTGGCAGTGTCTCCTGCCAGGCCCCTGGAACACCTCAGGACCAGGAAGTGGGGGGCCCAGAGAGGACCTTCCTCAGAGCCACAGGGCTGCTGATGTCAAGATTGACACTGGGTACGTCTCTTGTGGTCACTTGTTGAGGAGCAGAGAGGCCTTGTGTCTTACACACCGCTGGAGTGGAGGTGCGTGGGCCTGCTCTCAGCCGGCTCGTGCTCTGCAGGTTCCCTGGCTCCTCCATTTCCACAGGGAAGGTCGGCACGGCCGGTTTCCTCTGCATTAACGTGTTGGACTCTCAGCGTGGCAGTGTTACTTGGGCCCCGCTCTGGTGCGGAGGGCAGAAGTGCTGTATGTCCACCCACACACATAGCAGGTGAGCGCGGTGCCCTCCCTCTCTGAGCTCAGCAGGGACACCAGTGTCCCTCTTAATGCTGTTCTGGGCCAGTGCTTCTGACCAGAGTGGACGTGTGCGCGGGAGCTCTTGGCGTCCTGCCTCACCCACCGTCTCTCATCTCCCTCATAGTGCCTTGTCGTTGGACACAGCTGCTGTTGTCTGTCTGTCAAAGACAGGATCTTGCTGTGTAGTTTAGGCCAGTCTTGAACTCAATATTGACCCAGGCTGGCCTTCAACTGGTGGTGATCTTCCTGCCTCAGCCTCCCAAGTGCTGAGGTTTCAGGCATGCACCATCATGCCCAGAGAACACTGGGGTTTGTACCTTGTGCTATTAATTAGATATGAGCCTAACCTTTTTGCTACTTCTTAAGTTACTCTTGAGAAGACCCCGTCTCAGCTCTAGCCCACGCCATCGTCAGTACCTGTTTGAGGGCTGGACAGTTGCCTGCATTTTCTTCTCACTGAGACTGAGGTCTGAGTGGTGGTACAGGTCTGTACTCAGGGTCAGCTGCAGGTCTTGGACTCACCCTGTGGTGACAGTCCACGGTCATCACTGTACATGCTGTCTCCTCCCATGATTGAAAGCCACCAACCAGCACAACGGAGGAGCTGACAGCACATTTAACCCATTTCCTGCCCAAACCAGAACAAAGCGGGACAGTCTGTCTCATGTAAATTTCATAGCACAGGAAACTGCCTCCCCCAGCCTAAACTCGGCTCAGCTTTGTTCCAGCCGCCTAGGCATGGGGTGTGGCTTGTGTCCTCGAGGACCGAGCTACCCGGGGGCCATGGGCTATCCTCACAGCTCGCCAGCCTGGCATAGTCACCTGATCAGCCGCTTCTCCCTGAGGCCCAGCCGCTCAGACCCCTCCCACGGTGGAAGGTGACACTTGCACCCCACCCAGGGCCCTGTTGCCTCCCAAGTCTCTTGCTCCCCCTCTGCCCTCCAGCCCTTTTGCAGCTCCCTAAGGCTCCGCCCCTCTCCGTCTGTCTGTCTTTCTTTCTTCCCTTGTCGCATTTCTCATAGCACTTCTTATCTGCGGACTCTAGACACTCAGTTATGTGTTTGTTGTCTGTCCCTTGCCCTTGGCATCGTCTGGGTGGCACCTTGATGGGACCAAGCCCACCAGATGCCAGGAGCAGCACCAGGGCCTCAGGGCTCCAGACCTTGCGGAATGTCACAGGGAGAGCAGAGTTGTCCCTGGTTGAGCCTCACTGGCCTAGAACACAGGGCACAGAGGAAGCACGGATATGTGCACCCCAAGTGTGTGTGGGGTTTCCTGTGGGGACCGCAGCACCTGCAGCTCGCAGAGGATCTCCACAGGGCCTCACCACGCCATGGCAGCCAGGACACCACCCGGAGGCCTCCGGGGAAGAAACCAGATTGGGGCCATGAGCATGTGTGAACTCCCTGACCGAGGCCACATCACCAGGAAGGGACTGAGCAGATGTCCATGGGCTTTGTCCCAAGGATCTCTGCAGCTTGCATCCTTCACAACCCAGCCCATCTGCCCTGTTCAGGTCACATCTGCAGGGGACAAGGGTCAGACAGGGCAGGGACTGAGTGTGGTCAGCACCCCTAGAGCTTGTGGGGTGCAGCAGGCGGGGGGCCTTGTTGTGGGGTCCTTGGTATCTCCTGGCTCTGACCAGGGCCTCTGTCTGTGCATGGGCTTGGGTGGTGAGGGGCCAGTGTGCACCCCACCTACGGTACCCCTGCACCCTCTTCTGCTTCCTCCTCCACCCCTGATCTTCCTGGCACCTGGCTCACAGACCCCGGCCTCAGGAGTGTCCCAGTTGTCTAACCTACATTCCCGCAGCCCCTCAGGAAGCCGGAGGAGTCCTCCCTGCTCTGGTTCTGCTTCTCTCCCCAAGGTGGGGACTCTGTCCATACCAAGATCAAGATCAAAATCAAGGTCAAGGTCTGGCCTCCACACCTCTGAGCTGGGCGGTGAGACTGCTGGCCCCCTTCCTGCCCTCGGCAGAAGCGGCCGGCTTTGTGCTCCCTCTCTGCGAGCCAGGGCCCTGCCTGGACTCTGGATGTGGCGACCAAGGCTGCCCTGTGTAGGTGCAGTGACCTCTGCAGAGCAACTGCCTTCTGGGCCGGCCCGAGTCTCCTGGGTGTTATCCTAGGCCCTGTCCAGCTAGGACACTGGGGGACAGCGCGGTTCCTCTGCCTGGAATCCATACTCTCAGGGCCTGTGCGGATGGAGCAGGCGGCCAGCTTTGGGAAAAGGTCAGAGGGACCGAGGTGCCGCCTGGGAATGTCTCTTCATTCAGCCCAGGGGCAACGTGAGGGTCCCCAGCCACACAACTCTGGCCTCAGCCTGGCAGCAGTCCCCCCCCCCGCCAAGGCCAGGGCCGCCCCTCCTGCCGATTCACCAAGGAGCTGGGCCGATGTCTCTGGGGATCCTCACCCCTTGGCTTCCCTGTCCCCCCACTGGCCACCACCCTGTCCCAGCCGGCCCCGCCTGTCCCCTGCCTGGTCTTCTTTCCTTCATGGGGCTGTGTGGTGGTGGCAGCTTGGTTTTTGCTTCCACGTAGTTCCTTGAGCTAAGCTTCCTGTTTTGATCACCGCTGAGCCCCTGAGACCCAGAGCTCTTCCTGGCGTGGAGCCTCCTCGCCCTGACTGTGTGTCTTGTGAGTGGATGGATGAGAGAATTCGCGTGAATGCTGAAGACCGTGAGCCCAAGAAACAGGGCTGCGACAGCTGCCACCCATGTCCACAGTTGCTCCTGATCTGGCTGGGATCAGAACTGCCTCTTACTGAGTGATTACTGTAAACCATACACATGGGATTAGGGGTCCCATCTAACAGGTGAGGGGGAGGTGTGAGGAGAAGATTCTCCACTTGAGCTCCAGCCTGTCTGAAGCCAGGGTCCAGCATCCCAGCCATCATGCTGGGTTTCTTGGCTCTTCACCGCGGAGAAGGAGCCAGCGGACCGTCCTAGACAGGAATGTGCTGCCCGCTCGCCCTAGGACTGGAGGCCATTCTGCCACACCTGTTGGGGGTGCTGCTCTCGGCCTCTTTGGAAATCGCCCTGGGCCACATTGCAGCCCCTCCTGGGACACGGATGACAGGTCGTTGTAGGGGTACAAGAGTCCCCTGTGGCCCTAACTCTGGACCACACAGAGAGCTCAGCCCAGCTTTCCAGCACCTGGAGACTGGACTGAGGCACAACGCTCCCTGTCCAGGACTGCTTTTCACTCTTCCCTGACACAGGGTCGAGTCCCCACTCAGCGCTGTCTGTACACGTGTGTGTACGTGTCACATTGCTGTCATCCTCTGGATCTCGGGGAACCCTTGCCGCCTGGGTGGGACATCTCCCCCAGCTCCCTGTGGGTGGGCCTGTGCCAGGCCAAGGCTTGGGTGAGCTCGCTGGTGGCAGTGACCCTGCGGGGGCGGCCACGTACCGGCCTCAGTTTAGTTTCTCATTGTGGTTCTGAGTCACAATGCTGCCTGGTTCGACGAACGGCTGTTTTCTAAGCCGCTGTCGGCCTACGCCGTGGTCTCCCTGGATGGTTGGAATGAGAAAGGCAGGGACGGCACAACTGACCCTTCACGCCTGGCTCATGTGGGCACAGGAGAGGCCTCGCTGGGGGCTGGCAGCACGCTGTGGCCAACTGTAATGAAGACTTGGTGTTTCCATTACTCACTGCTGAAGTCTAGTTGCTTCATCCTGGACTTGCTGTGTTACCCTCCTCGTTTCCTGGGGGACTGCAGCGCTCGATAGACACTGGCAAGTATGGGAGGAAGACAAAGGCACCTGGGGAGGGAGCTGAGAGGGAACCAAGCGAAGGGAAACGGCGGGGAAATCATCTCATTATAGCCCGGGGACGTAGCCACGTGTAAAACTCTCAAACATCTACGGGGTGCCCCTCTGTGCAGATTGGTGCCAGGCCTGGAGTAACGCACGGTGCAGCCGTGGCCCCTGTCCAGACAGCGCTGTGACTCAGCCCGAGCTGCCCCTTCACCACTGTCCTTGGCTCCGCTGGACTCAGGCGTGCTGTTCAGCTCACGTCCCCTCCGGGTTGGAGGCTGGCACAGTCGCTCCCTGCTCAGCCTCCACCTCCCTGCACCCACTCAGTGATCCTGCGCCGCGCCACCACCGATTGCGGTCATTTCCTGGGTGCTTTCCATGAATCAGGTGCTGTGCTTAAGGCAGTTTGCTTGATTGACTTTCGTGTTGCTATTGTTCTGTTCCTGGCGTGAGGCTGAGGCCCCGGGAGGGTAAGCGCTTTGCCCCAGGACTTGCTTGGGTAGGCAGGGGAGCCGGGGCCTCTTCGCCCTCCGGTCCTTCAGCTCCCACTTTGTCACCCTGACACGTCTCCCTCAGGCCCTCGGCCCTCAGCTTCCTGATTCTGTCTCTGCACAGCGGCCGACTTCCCTGTGCCTCCTTTCGTTGTCCCTGCCCAAATCTATAATCCTGCTGGCTCCTTCAGTCCTTGGGAATGAGAACAGATCTTCTGCCAGTTATAAAAAGGTCCCCTGACAGGCCCTTGCTGCATGCCCTTTGCTGTGGACAGGCACCGGGTTCCCCTGGAGGCTGTAAAACTGGAGTCCTGGGGATGCCACCTCTGCTGAGTGGGAGCTGTTCATGCTTTGTGGAGCAGCAGAAGGTGCTGGAAAGAAATCAAGGCTTCCTGGCCCAGCATCAGGCAGTGTGGAGTGGTGGTGAGGGCTGGAGCTGCAGCCTGACTTTGGGCAGTTACTGTATCCCCCTCTCTGCAATGGGAACAAGAGCAGCGTCCTGTCCTAGGGTCACTGGAAGCACAGAGGAGACCTTGGGTTTAAAGCAGGGGCAGCCCTGGTGGGTGCACAAGTGCTCTGCAAGCGCTCCCCGCATTGGTGCTCTGAGCTCCCCCTCCCCGGCCCTCCGCCTTTCTTCTCTCACTCAAGCTCACTCACTGCCCGCTGCTGGCCAAGCCCGATGCTGGGGCAGGTAGAGTTGCAGAGAACAAAGGCCGTCCTGGCCCTCAAGCCCACGCGCCAGCCAGAAGCACCAGCTTAGTAGAGGGGCTGCCGGCAGGCTTGGCTCCAGTCTCCCTGCATCCCAGGACCGCAGCACCTTGCAAGGCCATTCCTGGCTACCGCCTGGGAGGGAGGCTGAGCCATGGCCATCGCTCAGCCTCAGGGCTGTGGCATGCTGTGCTGGCACTTCCCAGTTGGTGGTGGCCCTCAGGGGCCCTGGCCTAACTCCCGGGTAGAGGATGACAAGGATGTCCTCCGCCCACCCACATGCTCTGCACTGTGCGTGGCTAGCAGACCTGCTGTTCACAGACAGGTGTCACTGGCTGCTGCCTGTGTTTCTTCACCGCAGGTTGCAGGAGCCTGGAGCCCTGGTGTCAGGGAGCGCTTTACAGTTCTCCTTCTTCTCCTGAATCTCCGTGTCATTTTCTGGGATTTGGGGCGCAGTGTCACTTGGCTTTGTTTGCATTTTTCCCTTCTGTATTCACTGGTAGAACTCAGTAGAAAGCCAGCAAATGGCAGCGTTGGCACCCAGACCCCGCTGCCCGCACCACAAGGTGTGGGTCCCTCGGGGCGAGCAAGCCTGAGCCCACGTTCCTCAACTCAAGGAGCCTTTGGGGTTGGACCACATCTGTGTCCACATATAGGGAAACTGAGACCCAGAATTGGGAAATGGCCTGTCTAACCTGACTCACCTGGTGCCTCTAAGCCAGGGCCCTGAGTCACGTGACAGCCTTTCTGTGACACCTGCTGAGTACATCAGCGTGAATCAGGGAGTACCCTGGTTTCCTCATTCATGCTTCTG
>PVLA01013177.1:0-38626 GCA_004027455.1 Hydrochoerus hydrochaeris
GAAGGACAGGAAAAGGTGAGGGACAAAGCCTGTCTCTGAGGGTGTGTCTGAAGCCACTGCTATGGGATAATTTTTCCTGAAATCTACCCCCCTAAAATAAAACTTTTACCTCCAAAAAGACTACTAATTTTGGCAAATGAAGAAACAATGTTGAAGGGCTGGATGTCAGAAGTATGCAGGGAGAAGGGGCACGTGGAAGGCAGTCTCAGCTCCTAGGTCAGCCTGCAGGCCTCTGGCCTTTGGTCCCTGCCCTTGCAAATGACACTGCTAAGTGTCCACATTTGGAGCAGCTCACAGTTGATGCTACCCACATGGTGCCACAGGAAGCAGACATGACCATCATCCCGTGCTGCTGGCCTTCTGAGGCTCAGCCTTGTCCACACCACTCTCAGCCAAAGCCTCACACAGATTCCAGGACCTTGTCCCACCCTGCAGTGACTTCTGGCAGCTTTGCTCCACTGTATCCTTCTGCCATGATGTTCCTGCCTTGGAGCCAGCCAACCATGGACTGAACCCTCCAAAACCATGAGACAAATAAACTTTCCCTCCCCCCTTTAAGTTTTATGAGTTGGTTATTTTCTCCCAGCAACAGAAAAACTGATTAACAGAGTCCCCAAACCCCCAGGCAGAGAGCACCTGTCTGGGGATAATAATTTAACAAACAGCTCCCTTCCTGCTCACAACCACCCCCAGCACAACCTGTTCCTTACTCCCGCATAATCACTAGAGACCAAAGGATGCAAGAGAGGTACAGTCCCTCCAGCTGCCAGATGGGAGCCTGCTATGGTCAGATCTGATTTCTGTGTCCCTCAAGGTCCTAGTGCTGGAAGCCTGGTCCCCATGTGGTGGTGTCAAGAGGGGGTAGAACCTTCATTACCTAGAAAAGGCAATGAAGTCAAGTAGTTAAGCTCCCAAAGGGATTCATGCAGGTCTCATGAGACAGGGTTAGTCCAAGTGAGACTAGGTTGTTATAGGAAGCTTGGCACCTCCACTGAATCCATCTTCCAAACATGGTCCTGCCATTATCACGAGGCCCTCACCAGAGCCAGGCAGACACTGACATCACCTTCATGGATCGCCAGAACTGTGAGCCAAATAACCCTCTTTTTTTTGTAAATTATCCAGCATTGGGTATTTCGTTATAGCAACAGAAAACAGGCTAATACAGGGGCCATCCTGGCCCTCCTTTATGAAGTGGAAAATATAATATTAGTGTAGCTCTTCCAGTTGCCTGAGAATGCACGAAGAAGACCCCCAAAGCAAACATCTCCTATAGTCTAAACAGATGGGATGTGAACCAAGGTTGAGATTGAAGGTATAAATTTGAATTTAATTTTATTATCCAAGAGAGACTGAAAATTACCAAATCATCCCAAGATGCTGCTATGGATGAGAAAGAGACTCAACAGGGCATGAATAAAAGAGCTGGTGGGGAGCTATAAAGGGCTCCTGTTTACAGCACTCGGGGCTGAGCCCTCCCTCAGCCAGTTGCGAGGAGAGCTCAGCACAGTCAGCACTCCCTGCGCCCCAGAGGGGCTGCTGCTGTCACCGTTTCCTCAAGAAATATGAAAGGGACTCCATGCTGCTCTCTCCTGTACTGAAGTAGGGAGAGGGAGAGGATGAGGGGCAAGGAAAGGAACTCACAGTTAGCTCATCTTCTTTATTCCAACAACCCATTCCAAGGATGGCCAAGAGGAGACTCTAAAAGCTGAAGTGACTAATCTCTGTGTTAAAAACTTACAACCTGCCGTGTCTGACAGAAAAGCTACACTTTTTTCTGTGCCGCAGACACGTGATCTCACTGCGGCCTGGAAATGACCTGACATCCCCTTTAGTTTCTTCAAGTCCATCTCTTTGCAGAGACGCTTCTCCCCGCAGAGCCCGGCATGGTCATCATCAGCTGTGTGTTTCCCAACACTTTCCTGGGCCCTGGCAACCTGCTCATCCTGCAGTCCTGCTCCCCCTTTTGGGCCCCCCTCAGAGATGAAGGCCTTCATGGCAGATCTTTGCCAAGCACCACAAGGCGGAGCTCACAGGACAGCACCTTTCCCCTTGGAATGCAAATGCATACTGCTCTAGTCAGCCTTCCCATGCTAGAGACAGCACTTGATACCTGCAGCTTAAAGGAGAGTTCTAATTTGGCTCATGGTTTAAGGAGACTCAGCCCATGGTCGGCTGGCTCCAAGGCAGAAGCATCCTGACAGAAGGGCCTGGAGGCGCAGTGCTGCTTAGTCATGGCAGCCAGGAAGCAGAGCTGCAGGGCAGTGGCAGAGAGGAAGCAGGGGGTGACCAGATAGAAATCCCAAAGTCATGGATCCAAAACCAATTAACTCGACACCCATCTCAATGGCCACACCAACAAAGAAAAGGGCAGGCATAACTCCCTGCACAGCCAGGGCCAAGAGCCTGGAGACTGTGGCCTGTGAAGTAGTCTCTTCAGGATAACTCAGCCAGAGTTTAAATGGCTCATTCTGCCCCACCCAGTCTCGGAAACCCTCAGCTGAGAGAGGAGCTATGCCTCACTCTCTCACTGGGCCCACACTTACAGGGGGCTGAGCGTGAGGGGAGGTACGAGCTAGATGCTCAGGCTGCAGAGACGCTGCCAAGAGTCCACAAGGGTCACACAGAACTCTGGGGAAGAGCACGGGAGACCAAACTCAAGTTCCAGAGGCCAGGAGTGGGCTGAGGAGGTGGCCTGTGGCCTGAGATCTGGGTGTGCCCTGTGCTTTGCAGCATGGTATGGATGAGGCACACGCCCTGCTAGCTTTGCTCAAATTCAAACACAATTTCTTCTACTTCTGGGGAAGATGCATAACATTTACCCTTTCACTTAAAATAAGAAAAACACAGAAGAAGCAAGAGTTTTCAACATCCTGGAATCTGGTGCTGAAGGATAAAGATGGAAACTGGAGAAGCTGCCCTTCTGCCTCTCCAGCCCTCAGTGGTTGTGGTGCAGAATAAGGAGCCCAGGAGGGAAGGGAGCCCAGGGAGCAAGCAGGTGGACAGAACTCTACAGGAGAGAGCCTCAGATGAGCAGAGGGTCCCTGCAAGCGCTGGAGGATCTTGGGCCGGTGCGTGCATGTGTGAGGAAACGGTGTGAGGCTTGGGAACGGGAGACACCCAGAAGGCTAGAGAAAGAAGCACTAAATGGGGTCAGAAGCCGCGCTCATTCTGAGGCCAGAGTGGAAAACACCATCATGGAACATGGGCCCCAGACACCATCGTCTCTGAGTTGACCCCAGAAATGACACCATCGCAACCTCCTCAATCAGAACCTTGCATCTGTGGGGAGCTTCCCCGAGGTCCAAGGAGAACTCACTCTGTGCCTTCACTGTCTCTCTCCACCCATCCTGGTCCTCCCAGGACCCACGCACAAGTGGACCTCAGTTTTTGCTGTGGTGTGACTGATTTGTCTGTCGCTCACAAAGCACCAGGGACTCATGCAGGAGTTTAAGGGCAATGGGCTTGACTGGATCCTAGAGTGCAGAGGTTAAGTGGCAGCACTTAACACCGAAAGCAGGTGCTCTACCTCACCATAAGGGACAGCAGAAGCAGAACAATGACCAGAGGGGTCTGACTGAGCAGAGCTACGCTGCTGGCTGATCAGCCAGAGGTCCCCTAAGTGCAATAGATATGGTACCTACGAAACTTAAAATTTATATAACTGAAAAAAATGTAAGGGAAAATATACAGAAATCTACTTCAAGTCGGGGTAAGAGGTAATCATGACCACCCAACCAGCTCCCAGATTTGAGCCAGTTTACAGACCCAGAACCCCTTGAATGGTGGGGAGGCCAGGTCCCCTTGAGAAGGATTCTGATGCACCAAAAAATTATTCAGTCGATCTTTCTCCCATCCTTCTCTGGAGGAACTAAGGCCTTTTGCTTGAGGGACTGTACACTGGGGAAGGGAAATGATCGAACATTTCGGGGACTACTGGACACTGTTTCTAAACTAACACTGACTCCAGCAGATCCAAAATGTCTATGGAGGTCAGGTGACCAACAGAGTTTTAGTAAAGGTCCGACTCACAGTGGTCCCCAAGTCCATCCTGCAGTCACTTCCCCTGTTCCAGGATGTGTGATCGGGATCAGTGTACCTAGTGCTGGCAGAAGCCACACATTGGTTCGTTGACCTGTAGTGTGCAGGCCATAATGGTTAGAAAGGCCAAATGCCCGCCGTTAGAGTTGCCTTTGCCTGGTAAGAAGGTAAACCCAGAACAGTACACACTCCTGGAGGGATCGCAGAGATTAGCGCCACCACCAAGGACTGGAAAGATGCGGGGTGGTGGCCCCACCACATTCCTGTTTAATTCCCCCATTTGGCCTGGGTCTGGGTCTTGGAGAATGATGGTGGAGAACCATAAACTTACCCAGGTGGTGATTCTGGGCGCAGCCGCTGTACCAGATGTGGTTTTCTTGCTTAGGCAGATCGACACATCTCCTGGTACGTGATAAGCAGATATAGACTTGGCAAATGCCTTCTTCCTGTCCATAAGGACCAACAGAAACAATTTGCTTTCAGCTGGCAAGGCCAGTAATACACCTTCACTGTCCTGCCTCGGGGTTATATTAACTATCCAGTTCTGTGTCACAACCTAATTCACAGGGATTTTGATTGCCTTTCTCTCCCACAAGGTATCACACTATGTGATTGAGCCAAAGTAGGTCCAGAGGGTACAAGTAAATTACATGAAAAAGTTGCCCAGATGCCCATGGTTTCTACTTCTGCCATATTTTCTTCTGCTTCCCAGCATGCACCTGGGCCTTGTAATGTCTATAATATGATCACCTGTCAGAGGAAGAGAAGGCTAAGGCCTGGTTTATATGCCATCTGCAAGTGGACAGCTGCAGCATTATAGCCCTTTTCCAGGACATCTCTGAAGGCCAGTGGTAAAGGAAAATCATCCAAGTGGGCAGAAATTCAGGCAGTGTACTTGGTGGTATACTTTCTTGGAAGGATAAATGGTCAAACATGGGATTGCATATTGACTCATGGGTGATAGTCAATAGTCTGGATGGATCATCAAGAACTCAGAAGGAGCATAACTAGAAAATTGGTGACAAAGATGTTTGAGGAAGAGGTATGTGGATAGACCTCTTCATTGGGCGAAGGATGTAAAAATATTTGTTTCCCATGTAAACACTCACTGAAAGGCAACATCAGCAGAGAGGACTTTAATAATCAAGTGGCTAGGATGAGCCTGTCCTGCAGATAGCAGTCAACCTCCTTCTTCAGCCACCGGTGTCACTGCCCAGTGGGCCCATGAACAGACTGGCCATGGCAGAGCCATGGAGGTTAGCTTGGGCTCAGCAATACAGATCCCACTCACCAAAGCTGATCTGGTCACAGCCACTGCTGAATGCCCAGTATGCCAGCAGCAGAGGCCAACACTGAGTCCCTGATATGGCACCATCCCCCAGAGTGATCAACCTGGTGATGGGCTGATTATATTGGATGACTCCCATCATGGAAGGGACTGTGCTTTGTGCTTAACAGCACAGACACTTATTCTGGATATGGATTTGCCTTCCCTACATGTAATGCTTCTGCCAAAACTCCCATCTGTGGACTCATGGAATGCCTTATCCACTGCCATGGAATTCCACACAGCTTTGCCCCTGACCAAGCAATGCATTCACATCCAAAGAAGTGAGGCAATGGACCCAAGCTCATGGAATCCACCGGCCTTACCATGTTCCTCACCATCCTGTGGCTGGACTGATAGAAAGGTCTTTTGAAGCCACAGTGACAGCACCAGACAGATGGCAGTAGCTGGCAGGGCTGGGGTAAAGTTCTTCAAAAGGCTATATATACTTCAGATCAGCAACCAGGATATGATCCAGGACCAGGTCCAGGAATCAGGGGGTGGAAGTGGGGATGGTACTGCTCACCATTACCCGCAGCAAGCACTACAAAACCTTCGCTCCTTGTCCCCATGACCTGATGTTCTCATGGCTTAGCCGTCTTAGTTCCACGGGTGGGGGAGGCCTGTAACAGGAAACACAACAACGCCACTGAACTGGAAGCTGGGATTTTCCCCTGGTCATTTTGGTCCCCTCATGCCTGAGGGAACAAGCTAAAGAAGGAGTCACAGCGTTGTCAGGGGTGACTGGCCCAGACTGTCAAGGGGAGACTGGACTATCACTGCATGATGGAGGAAAGGAAGAATATACTTGACATGCAGTAGATCCCACAGGGCCCCTTCTAGTACTACTGTGCCCTGTTGTTAAAGTCAGTGGGAAACTACAGCAGCCTAGTGCAGGCAGCATGACAGATGGTCCAAAACCTTCAGAAATGAAGGAATGGGCCACCCCACCAGGGAAAGAACCAAGACCTGCTGAGGTGCTTGTGAAGGCCAAGGGAATACAGAGTGGGTAGCAGAAGAAGGTAGTTCTAAATACCAAGTATGACCCTGTAATCAGCTACAGAAACAAGGTTTGTAAATGCACTGTTTCTGTCCTCATGATTCTAACATAATATAATGTTGATAGAACTGGTTCTTAAGGGTTGTTAAACCTGTGTTACAATGTTCAAGTTATGAAATGTTAAGAGTAAGCATCACCGAAAGAAAACCCACCTGCTGTTCTGAGGAGGGAATTGGTGCATTTCCATTCGTACACAGGATATGCACAACATGTTAGCGTAACTAGGAGCCTGTCTTGATCCGGAGACCGGCTTAAAGAACTGTGTGTGGCTGTCAGGCTGACAAGTGGTGGACTGTGATGGCTGATGGTGTCTACTTGAGTAAGAGAAGCTCAACTAAATCAGCTCAGCAACTCCACACTCCAGGGTGTAGAGGACCCACCCTAGGGTGCGTGTCACCTGGATGGTCCATGGGGGAAATGAAGGCTGAATCTTTTTCTGTTTCTGTGAAGGAGCTCCAGTCTTGGCCTTCACCTTGGACATCTTCTCCTGGCTTCATCTGCAGACTGTCAGCCTCCTGATACAGGCTCACACGGGATACTGCAGAGAGCTCCAGACCTCCAGCTGGACCCTTCGGTCTCCAGTGTGCAGAAACTCTGTTATGGTTTGTGTCTAGGTGGTCCCTCACGCAGTCATGGAGGGGCTGAATCTAGCGTTTGTGATCGGTTCATTGTCTGGTGCTGATTGGTGATGTGAGTGCTGCTCCTCCCAGGGGCAGGTAACCAGCGTACACTATAAGGGAGGGAAGGGGGTGCTTTTCCCTTTCTGCCCTTTTCACTCTTGTTGCCTGCAGCAACCAGGAATGGCTCCCCTCAGCCACACCACTCTGCCTGTGGGAGCCAGTTGAGTATGGCCTGAAACCTCCAAAAAAATTAAACAAACCTTTCCTGCTTCACTCTGGGCATCAGGTATTTTGTCTCATCAATGAGAGAAAAGTAACCAAGATGCACCCTCTGCACATTTCCTCATCTGACTCATTATAAAATGATATACAAATACATGAGAATTTACATCTGTTTCTCTAGCAAACATTGACTAATACAGTTCTGGATTAGAACTACATGTCTTAAGTGTTTGTGGAGACAATTCCATCTTAGGCAGGAAAAGATAACCACAGTTACTTCTCACAGAAGATAAAATTGTTTACCTCAGTTTTGCAATTTTGTTCTTTTTTTTATAACAAGAGCCAACTGATAGGAGCCCACTGAGCATCAGACTTGGGAGATTTGTGACTTTCGGTGCATCTAACAGTTTTCCATCTTTGACTAATTTGTTTTAAATTTATGAGGTCTGCACTTCTCCACACTCTCATTTTTCCCATTATCCCTTCCGTTTTATAGAAGAGGGACAAAGTGACACCCAATATTTAAACAGGCGTATAACTGCGCTCTGCTGTGTGAAAGTACACTGTGGCCGAACTCAGACTGCTGGCCACGGGCAGGGCCTCTAGCACCAGCAGAGCATTACTTATCAGCTCTCCAGCAAGTGGGTTTGTTCAGTAATGGAAGATTTCTTCCCTTTCTTACTACTGCATTAGATATGTTTAATCATACAGTAGTGTTCGGCTTTCAGTGTAAAAACTGAACCGTAGAGCTGTACAAAAAAGGCACTCGTTCTTTCTGTCTCCCCAACCCTCGCCACCCCAAGTGCCGCACCAGGGGAGAGTCAAGGTTTACTGCCTTATGTGTCTCTTCCCACACCTTTCTCTCTGCACAGGTGTGTATAAGTAGCTGTATGCAAATATTATTCCTGCTCCACTGCATTATTTTTAATCTTGATGAATTCATACTATGTTTCACTATCTTGCAATTTACTTTTTTGGCACCAGCATCCAGTGGACAGCTTTCCAGACCTCTGCAGATAACTAGTTAGTTTCACCTTGTGCCTAATATTTCACATTATGGATAGGTCATCATTTATTTATCCATTCCTAGGATAAATCTTCAGATTAGTTCTAGCTTTTTGGCATCACAATAAATTTCCTTGTACACTTACAGTAAAACAAAACAAAACAAAACAAAACAAAACCAGTTTTTTTATATCTGTAAGAAAAATAGCCAAAATTGCACTTACCAAGTCAAAGGATCTTCGTGTTATTTATACTAATTAGTTATCACTTACTACTTTCTCAAAACCTGTAAAAATTCACACTCCCACCAGAAACTTTTAAGAATGTTACTTCACACTGTCATGGGGAGCTGTTTTCAATTTTTTTAAAGAGAAAAAAAATAAACATAGCAATAAAACAGAGTTACAAAACAGGTTAGTAGGAGAGTTACAATAATTGATACATAGCATATTGTCATCCTCATATTAGTTATTCAGAGTACAAGATACAGGCATGATATGTTGTCTGAACAATACTAGAACAGAACTTTCTTTTCAATGAACTGTATAACTACCCTAATGTCTTATGCATAAATACAATTTTTCTTTTTCTGTTTCCTCCTTGCCCCTACCCCCCTCACAGTTTGTCTTGTCTTCTGAACAGTTTTGTCAGGGCACAGTAACACCTTATTGTCTTCTTTTTCACTAGTGAAGTTAAGCATCTCTTCAAAGGTTAGTTGGTTAATTCTGTGAAGTATTTGTTCCCATTTTTCTATTGGCTTCTCTGCCTCGTGACTGTATTAGTTTTCCATTGTTCCATACTAAAATCTCACAGACATTGTGGCTTCAGGAACACAAACTTACTTCTTAAAGTGCTGGTGGGGAGAAGCCCAACATGTGTCACAACTGGACAAAAACCCAGGTGACAGCCAGCCTTTGTTCCTCCTGGAGGCTTCCAGGGACACTCTGCTTCCTTGCCTCTTCCAGCTTCCAGAGGCCACTCCGCAGTAACAGGCCAGCACCTTCCCCCACTGCTGGTCTTCGTTCTTGGTAGCCAGGAAAGATTTGTTCTCCTTCACTCCTAAGAAGCCATGGGCTCCAGCCCGCCTGGGTAGTGAGGTTATTAGTTACATCTACAAAGCTCTTTGGCCAAGTAAAGGACCCTGCTGGTAGGTTCAGGGAATTAGGGTGCAGGAAAGTTTGAGGGCTGTAATTCTTCCTTCCACGTTGCCCAGGGTGTGAAAGCACATTTTAAGAAAGGATATTATCCCATACATATGTACAGTGCCATATGTATAATGGCATAACCACTATACATATCTTCAGCTTTATTATTATGTATTATTTGTGGCTGTTCTTGTCATTAGGATGTCTGCTGTCTTCAGATTTGCAAATATCATTCCATTTCACCTCTCCTAAGGAGGGGAACTTGTGAAGTAAACAACAATTTCCTGAATTTCCTGGTTCAAAGCCTAAGCACTGTCTCAGGAAAGTCAGGCTGATAACTGGCAGGTGATGAATCTGGATCCCTTGAACTCCAAATCCCTCTGAAGCACCCTTTGCAACAGAAGTGGCCCTGTTCCCTCAGTTTGACAGGAGTCTTCTGCCTGCCTTAGGGACCCTATCACGACCTTATCTGGGGCAAGAGGATTACAATTGTAAGTAGAGCTTTGTTCTCAAGACCTAGCTCCCACCACTCTGTCTTGCTTCAAGATCCCTAACTAGGATCCATCCAATCCCAGCATAAGCTGGGGTGAGAGTAAGTATGACGCAGAAAAAGGAGACAACACCCTGAATTATAGTATTTTGTTATTTATATCAGCAAATACCTAGGGATTATTCAGAAAGGGATTTTAACCAAGGGAATCAGGCTGAGGAGAAAGGAAAATAACCATGACCCCAGGTTATTTTACCCATAGGATGCGTACTCTGCCCCAGGGCTTTAAGAGGGACATCCAGCAGAGGCCCTGAGGACTCAGGGAAGGTCTATCTTGAATCAGATGGAGACCCTGAGACCTCCTTGGTTTAACTTCCTTGGAGGAAGGCTGGGAAGACAGAAAGGTTCTCAGTGCGACCTCCTCCGATCTGTGTCTCCCGAGAGGCACAGGGCAGTGGAGAAATACATTGATAGGAGCGCGGGCATCACCGCCAAAGTTCTGTGATCCCCTCCTTGACTCGCCAGGATCGCGCTGCGAGACATCACCACTGAAATGGGATGAAGCAGTCTTTCTCAGACCTGGTGGGCATCAGAGTCTCCTGGAGAGCGGTTAAACCACAGAATGCTGAAACCTGCCTTCCGCCAGGAGTCTCTCTAGTAGGCCTGGGTAGGTGGGGCCTGGGTTGTGGGGCGTTTGTAGGTGGGGCCTGGGTAGGTGGGGCCTGGGTTGTGGGGCCTGGGTAGGTGGGGCCTGGGAATCTGAATTTCTAGCAAGTGCCTAGGTGATACTGATCAAAGACCTCCAAATGACACAGGTAAAATATTGTAACTCCCAACCTGTTAGATGTCAGATATGCTGAGCTCCTGTTCCCCAAAATTGAAGGACGAATTCTAAAGAACAGAGGTTAAGAACAGGAAACATTTACAGAGAGACAGCTCCTAAGAGTCTGGCATGGACCCGAAAATTGTTTCTCAATGAGCCCACTTCTCAAATGAAGTTTTATAGAGCAGAATCATGTAGTGGCTACAAAATCAAGAGGTAGATATCAAATCACAAGGTGGCACAGCGTGGGACAGACCTATGATCATCCAATAGGATTACAGCATAGCCACTTGGGCAATGTTGATCCAATGGGGAGACAGGTCACATAGCAAGTGGACGAGGAAGAACAAGGACCCTTTATGGAAGAGATGCATAGGAGGTCCCCGTCAGCCAGCTGGGTGACTGAAGTCTACCCAGACTTTATTGCACCAGGAATAGCAATGACAGTATGTTGCTTAACCCCTGGGGAGGCATGGAAACCTGGTCACTTCACCTTTATCTGGAGGCCTGGCCTTCAGTGAATGATGTTCTCCTCCTCTGTGTTGACTTCCTTGAGGGTCCAGCCCCAGCTGACCCCCTACATTTCTACCTAAGTTGACTGTCTGTAATAATTCTGATATGGCTGGCTTAGGGCCCAGAATCTGAGAACACAGCATACTCAGAAGAAATAAATGAAGTGGAGGCACCTTCCCAAGGACGTAGGGAGTGTGGTTACTACAGCGGGCATCAGGGTTAACTGATCTCATCAAAATGCTGTGATTTATGAGGGTATTTCTTGGTGGCCAAATACTCTTGGGATCCCAAGGTCTGAAATAGATTGGCAGAATACCGAAGCCTTAATTGATTTGATCGGTAAACCAATAAATAAAACAAAACAAAGATTAGGGATTAGGTCTCACGAGGCAGAAGCCCACGGAGTCCTGGCCTCTCCTTGAATTCCCAGTGTCCGTCTCCCTCACAGACATGAAACCACCAGCTCCCCAAGACACTACCATGGGACGCTGCTTCACAGCACTCAGCAGCACCTGCATGCCAGGCTGATGGCACATGGAGGAGGCGACTGACTGCCTGGCCTGCTCAGGGATTGCTGGGCAGTGACTCTAAGCTGATGGTGGCCCAGAGGACCCAAAATGCTACTTCGGTTCAACAGTCAGAGCGGGGGCTTAGGGAAGATAAGCAATAGATTTTTCTGCATTAGTCCATTTCACAGCTGGCCAGTGCCCATGAAACCCACTCCACGGATGTTTATCCAGCTACTGAATGCACAATACATGCTTTCGGCTCTCACTGCGTGGAGCTCTGTCAGTTTAAAGTTCATAATGACTAAGGGAGAAATTTTCCACCAGACACAGTGGAGGCTGAAACTCCCCCTTGGCAATTTTGAGCTCTACATGCAACCAAACCAGCAAGGGGACTGATTATACAGACTGGCATAAGACCCCAATCAGCCAGGAGAAATGGGGGTGCTACTGTCCAGTAGGTCATGAAGGAGGGTGTCTGGAATGGTGGGGGTAATGGGAATACATAACGCAGGGTGCTGGCAGGAATGATACACACAGGCACACCCATGGGTGTGCACCGTGATCCGCACATATTACTAAAGGAAAAACAGGTGTATTTAAAGGAAATCTGTATGAAAATAGCTTCCAATTAAGAATTTTATGTCCCACTTAAAAGTCTTCTATGTCCTTCAAAACAAAGATTTTTTTCAGATTATCAAAAATCTAAAGGACCTGAACTAGATGGAATACTAAAAGAAATTCTTCAAGCAGAAAAAAAATTCCAGATGAAATCATGTGTTTCCAGGAAGAAAGGAAAATCATGACAAAGGGAATAATCAATGGAAGCACAGAGACAAACCTACATGCGTCCTGACTGCTAAACAACAGCGACAGTGCCAGCTGGGGCGGGGAAGTGCACAGCACGACACTCGCAACGCATCTCGAGAAGAAGGGGCTGGGAAGTGTTCAAACGCCTCGGGATCACTGACTGTGAAAGAATGTCAGAATTGGGAAAAGTGAAGAATGCCTACTGTACTGAATCATGTTAGCAGTTTTTAAAAGCTATACAAACTATCAAACAAAAAGAGAAAAAGAATGGACTACATATAAATTATTTGATGGACTCTTTGGGCAAACAAAACAAGAAGAAAAGAACAGGGAGATCAACAGGGAAAGAGCCATTTGATAACGGATCTAAATCTGAATATTTCTGTACTTACACAGAAAATGAACTAAATCCTGTCATGAAAAGCTAAAGGCAGGTAAGCATAGCAGCCCAGCCCTGTAGAGAAGCCCCTCCTTAGGCTGAGTCAGGAAGGTCACAAATTCAAAGCCAGCATGGGCCACTTGTTGAGATCCTATCTCAAAATAAGGCCTGGGATGTGGCTCAGGGGCGCAGTGCTGCGTGGCCTGGACAAGGCCCAGAGCCCAATCCCAAGGTCACCAGGTTTGGGGTGCTGCAGTAACCCTCTAGAGCTGGTTTCCAGGTTTTCTCCTGTGCTGAACAAGGAATTGGTCAGGACAAGCTTGAACAGCAGCGAAGTTTCACATTTATTAAAGGTAGGAAAAGAAACAGGTTCTGTAAAGTGAATTTGAGCCAAGTAAAAGTAAGAAAAGCAGCCCAGATTGCAGCCTGAGGGCGGCCACCATGCAGGGGAGAGCCCATTGTCCAGGGTCCCTTCTGTACCCCCTCCCCCGGGGATGTCAGGCCTGCTCCCTCCCATGGAAACCTGCTGCCACACTCTGAGAATCCACCTGCAGGGCTCTGGGAACTCCTGTGCGTGTGTCCTGAGATTTCACAACTAACAGGTCATGCCTACTTCCCCGGCCAGCTCTGCCAGGCCCAGTATCCTGTCTCAGCAGTGCAGCAAAAAGTACAACTAATAAAAGGTCAAAGTTGTCATACTGATTAAAGATCAAATATTATATGCTTCCTACAAATTATACCCCAAAACACAAGGATACAGAAAGATGAAAGTAAAAGAAAAAAGGAAAATGTATGACACAAATACTTCTTTAAAAGCTGGTGATCCTATCATATGTCAGAAAGAATAAACTTTAGGACCAATAAATTATAAGGGACAAAGGACAGTAGTTCATAGTGGTAGGAGAGTCAACAATCAGTAACATTGAAAAAATGTAAATCTGTGTGTATCTAATGATATAATTTCAAAATATATAATTCTATTATTGATGAACCTGAAAGGAACTAAATAAATAAATCAACAAATTTACAGCTGTAAATGGTGAAATTTTTGATGTACTTTTCCCGTAATTGACAGAAGTGAGAAAATACTCAGAAATAAGAAGGGCTAAACAGGCGGGGAGTTAGCTCAGTGGCATAAGCACCTGCCTGGCAAGCACCAGGTCATGCGTTTGACCCCCGGCACAAAAAATAAATAAAAAAGAATGGCTAAACATGTTTAGCATGTACTCACCAATTGGCAGGTGTAAACACTCCAGCACAAACCACAAAATACACCATTGTTTTCAATTACATATAGAAAAATTACCGGCAGACCAGGGAGAACCACGAAGGAAGCTGCACCCCCATCCCGGCCGAGGAGAGAAGACAAACTCCCCATCCACCACCCACCTCCATGAGCAGCCAGCTGACTCGGAGGAACTGTGTCATTTGATTGACTATGCAAGCCTAAAGCCGGTAACCTGAGCAGCTATTTAGAGGATAAAAATATGCAATATAATAGCTATTATAGATTTCCTACTGCCTTATCACTGTTTCATTTTGCTTTATTTTTATGTTTTACTCCCTTTAAAATAAATTTTAAAAAGAAGAAAATTTACCAAAATCAACCACATACAGACTCAACAGCGGTTATCAATAATGCTTAAGAAATTAAAACCTCAGAGTATATTCCTTGACTTGAATGGATATAAGCTAGAAATTGATAATAAAAAGACAAGAAATTTTCTAAATTTCTTTAGCATGTATTCACTAATCGGCAGGCATAAACACTATAGCACAAACTACAAAATACACCATTGTTTTCAATTACATATAGAAAAATTACCAGCAGACCAGGGAGAACCAGGAAGGAAACTGCTTGAAATTAATCAGCATATATTTTAAAGAGAATAAAACAAAACTAATCAGCATATATTTTAAAGAGAATAAAACAAAACAAAGCAAAACAGAACAGAACAAAGCTAAATGTATATTTCAATATTGAACATCACTGAATGAAAAAGTTATAGAGGAAAAAAACAAATTCACTGAGAGAGAAATTAAGGAAACCACACCCTTCACAATAGCATACAAATAAATGAAATACTTAGGAATCAGTCTAACAAAGGAAGTAAAAGAGCTATGCACTGAAAATTACAGGTCTCTGAAAAAGGAGATCAAAGAAGATATCAGATAATGGGAAGATATCCCTTGCTCATGGCTAGGAGGAACATGTGAAAATGGCCCTACTCCCAAAATTATTACACAGATTTAAAGCAATCCCAGTAAAAACACCATCAGCACACCTCACAGAACTAGAGAAAACATTCCTAAAGTCCATCTGGAAACCGAAGAAATCTCGAATAGAAGCAAAGGCAATCAATCCTGGGCAACAAAGGCAAGGCAGGAGACATCTCACCCCTGATTTGAAGTTACACTACGAAGCTGCTGTTCCCATTTTTAAAATCAGCTCAGCACTGGCAAAAAACAGAACTGAGGATCAGTGGAACAGATCAGAAGACGCAGACACAACTACAAAGAAACTCAGCCACTTGTGTTTGACAAAGGGGCCAAGCAGAAAGAAGACAGCCTCTTTAGTAAGTGAGGCTGGAAAACCTGACTCTCCACATGCGGAAGACTTAAACCAAACCTGTGTCTATCACCATCAAAATGGTTAAAAGATCTAAATATTAAAATAGAAACAGTAAATCTACTGGAAGAAAAAGTAGGTAGAAATCGTGGAAAAAAAAAAACAGACCACATGAGAAATACTTCAAAGAATCAACAACCGGGATCTCTACTTATTAAAAAATTTCTGCACATCAAAAGAAATCACCAACAGCATGAAATGACAACATGCAGAGTGGGAAAAAAATAGCCAATTTTCCCTCAGACAAAGGTCTTCTATGTAGAACACAAAGAATTGAAAAAATCAGACTCCTCCAAATTCAAAGACCCAATCCAAAACCAGGCATCTGGGTTAAACACACACTTCTTAGATAAAGAAATACAAACAGCAAATAAATATATGAAAAAATGTTCAATATCATTGGTCATTTGAGAAATGAAAATTAAAACAACACTGTGATTCTACCTCACCCCGGAAAGAACGGCTATTCTCAAGAAATCAACCAATAACCAGTGCTGGAGGGGCTGTGGGGAAAGAGGAGCCTTCTCCACTGTGGGTGGGAGTGCAGACTGGTGCAACCACCGTGGAAATCAGCATGGAAATGCCATAAAAAACTAGAATTAGAGGCCCCATTTGACCCAGATATTCCCACTGCGGTTATCTTCAGAGAACAATTAAAACATCCCCACAGCCACATATGTGCACCCGTGTTTGTAGCAGCACAATTCATAATAGTTAAATCTCAGAAAAAATCCAAATGCCCATCAAGTGAGGAATGGATAAAAAAGATGTCTTCTTTTTATCCAATGGAATATTAAGCCATAAAGAAGGCTAAACTTGAGACTTTTATAGGTAAATGGGTGTAACTAGAAACCATGCTCATAAGCGAAATGAACCAGACTCACATATGTAAACATCATACTGTCTCCTTGGTGTGAGGAAATGAAAGAGTAAATAAGGTCCAAAATGCACAATGGATATTGTGAAGTGGGAAGAAATTGTTCAAAAGGAAAAAGGAACTAGAATGGGGGAAAGGGGAAGGGAAGGAAAGGAAAAAGGAAAATACAAGATAGTTACACTGCTAGTTTCTCTTAGTTCATTGAAAAGAAAAGTTTGTGCTAATATAATTTGGAGAATTTTTAAGGCCATATCTTATACACTTTAAAGATAACAATACTCAGTGTATTAACTATTGTTATTCTCCTATTATTTTGTTATGAAACATTGTTTTAATTTTTTTCCATAATTTTTTAAATAAAAAAGTTACTGTGGAAATCAAAAAATATCTGGAACTGGAAAACCATATCAAAACTTGTGAGATTTAATTAAAACTATGAATAGAAGAGAATGCTTACCATTAAATACACACTTGATAAAGACGAAACCCCAAAATCCAAGGAAATGAACATCCATCTCAAGAAGTGAAAGAACAGCAAATTAGACTCAAGGTGAAAGAAAGTAATAAAGATCAGGGTAAAAATTTAAAAGTCAAAGTTCAGATATGCAACTGGCCCTTTGAATACCCTGACAAAATTTATGAACACTGTGAAAACCAACCACGAAAACAAAACAAGATGCAGAAAACTCCTGCCAGGAATCAGAAGCGGCCAGCACCACACAGCTGTCGGGCATTAAAAATAAACAAGAGGAGCTAATGAATGATTTTTTGCTAAGATATTCAAATATTTAGGTGAAAAAGATTATTTCTAAAAAATTTAAAGAGAAACAGGAATCTGGGCCCGGCCCCGTAGCGCAGGCTACAATCCCAGCTACTTGGGAAGCAGAGGCGGGCAGGTCACTAGTGTGAGTCCAGCCTGGACAACTCAGGAGGACCCAGCTCCAGTTAAGGAAAAACAGGGCTGGGCTGGCCACGGAGACTTAATGGGCCCCTCGCAAGCAAACTACAGAAATTAGATCCATAACTGAAAATAGTTTCCTAAAGAAAACTTCAGGCCCATGTGGCCGCATTGGTGATTTCTTCAAACATTTAAAGAAATGATGTTGTTCACCTCAAACTCACCCAGAGAACAGCAGTAGGGCGCTGTCCCGAACCTATGCACCCAGTGGGCACGACCCTCGAATCTAAACCCTGTCAAGACATCATAAGGAAAGAAAATCTCAAGCCGATCTCTGAAAATGTAGAATCAAAAATCCTACAAAATGGAAGAGAACAGTAAAGGTAAGAAATCAAAGAAAGTCAAAGATAGAAATCAAAGAAAGTCAAAGTTCAACAATGCAACTTGCTTATAAATACCTCATTCGTAAAAAATCCAAAATATAAATAAAGACCAAATAGTTGCCAGATCCTGGGAGACAAGGAGACACAGTGGACCTTTTACAAAAGGAAAAGGAATCGGGATGGAGGGGAGCAGGAAGGGGATGAAAAGGGGTAAGGTGGCTACGGACAGGGGCCAACTCAAAGACAAGCTTTATAATCTGTGAAAATAACAACAAATCACAATTTAGACACATAGAATCCAGGAATGAAGGGAAGCTTAATATTAGAAAACCAGTGAATTTAACTTGCCAAATAAACAGAGTAAGAAAAAAATCACATGATGATTTTAATAGATAATGGTAAAACCCATGATAAATCCAGTGCATACTCCTGATAAAAACTTTTAATTAAGATTTGTCAAAAGAAGCCATGGGCTTGAGGTCACACAGCAAGAGAAGGGTTAAGTAAGACTGGCTAAAAGATTAAGGAGAGGAAGATCTTCTTAATCCATTAGTTTATATACAGGTACAAAAAAAACCATCACCAGTACAGAACTTCACAGTGAACCCCCAAAGCAGCGGAAGTGGGAGAGGAAACTTGCTGGTCACCGCTTCTGCTCAGCACTTTAGCAGAAATCCCCAGCAGGGCAACCGAGCAAAAGCAATCGATGCAGACTGAAGAACTGGGAGGCAAGATGTGAAACTCTCCTAACAGACTGCTGCACGGCCCCACAGCAGACAACAGAAAATATACCCAGATCTATAGGCACGTTGGTACTACTCATAGCAAATTCAGCATAATTACTAGGTTAAAAAGCCAATCGACAAAAAGCAGTGGCAGCTTTACAGTCTAATAAATGAGTTGCAAATGAAATTTTATTTATTTTAGTATTATTTTAGTTATAAAACTTACAGACTATGTGATAACTTGATACATGTATATACAATGCGCATGATCAGATTGGAGAAATCACCATCTCCTTAAGCGTCTTTTAAATTTTTGATTAACATAATAAACATACATATTTGTGAGACATGGAATGGTACAGTACTTCAATACATGGATGCAATATTACTGAGTAAATCCAAATAATCAGCCTTCTCATCTTTACCACCACCTCGCACCTGAAGCCACTCAGTGCCTCCTCCGAGGTTCTCGTGGAGTACATAACAGGCTTTGGGAGTCACAGTCCTGCCCACCTCCTATTCCACACACACGGACTACCTGTAACTGCGCTTTGTGCCTTACCCCAGCCCTTGCCTTTGAGAGCCTCTAGGAATGACTATTAAACCTTCTACAGACATCTTTTAATTCCCCATGAGACAGAATAAGCAATTTGTCAGCCTCTCCTTTCATTTAAGATAATATCCTCTAGTTCCTCCCATTTTTCTGTCAATTATAAGATTTCCTCCTTCTCTGTGGCTAAATAGAATCCCATTACATGTATATACCCGTTTCCTTCACCCATGCACCCATGGGCACCCATACACTAGCTATTAGCCATGCATGTGAGCATGAAGGGTCTCTCTGATATGTTCACATCACCTGGTGACGGGATGGCTATGCCACATGGCAGCTCTGGCTGCAGTCTCTTGAGTTACCCTGGAATGTTCTCCATAATGGCTGCATTAATTTACATTCCTGCCAATAGAGTAAAAATTTCCCTTTCCACACATCCTTTGTAGCATTCATTCTTTTAGCCTTTGGTTGTAGCTATAGAGTAAGATTTCAAAATACCCCAGGTACAGTATTAAAAGACAAAAAGATGAACAGTAAGGAAGGTATAAGAACACTACATATACAACTACAAAGTGCTGCAGGAGACTGAAGACAACCTAAACAACTGAAGAGATGCACCATCTTCATGGGCTGAAAGACAGAGTTATAAAGGCAGCTTGGTGCATAAAATAGCTGTTAAATCAGTGCTAATTGTTCTCAAATTCAATGCAATTCTACAAATTCTATGCAATTCTTATCAAAATAGCAAAAGGGTTTTCCAGTTCAAGTTGGGGTGTGTTTGAAGTCCTGTGTTGCTTGCATTGTTCTGTTCTGATCTACTTTGTTCTGTTTTATTCTCTTTAAAATAAAATTTTTAAAATGTATATGGAAATGCAAAGGACCAAGAAGAGTACAGACCCTCTGGATGATTTTATAAAACTCTTTGGAAGATCCACAAAGAACCAGATGAGATGAACTGAGCTACTGCACACCAGTGGGTTCAGTCTGCAGCTGGCTGGCTCCCAGACAGGGTCTGCGTGGTGGAGGCTCAGCAAGGGAAGCTGCTTACGTCCTGGCAGCCAGGAAGCAGAGAGAGAAAGGACACCCTTCTGGGCCACATCTCCAGTGCCTGCCTCTCTCCAGGCCCTGCCAGCTACAAACTCATTGGTGGACCAGCTCCCCTGTGAGTTGAGTGCCCTCAGGATCCTGTCACCGTCCAGACACATAAGTCCTTGCGGGACCCGCAGATTGAAACTATGAAGCAATAAATACTGCTTAGTGATAAATAAATATTCATTAAAGAAGGCAGAAAGGAGTTGATTGTGTCACCACCACCACAAATAACACAAACACACACACTCACATGCACATGCACATGCACACACACATCTCCAAGCAGCATGGTGATGCCTCTTCTTGAAGGAAAGAATAAGTATTAAGGCCTCAGACTCAAACTTTATGCCAGGCTTTGCCATGGCGAAACTGCTAGGCAAAGCCCTATACACCCTGGAACCACTAAAATCATGCTAACCAGGGGACCCAAACACGGCCTCCATCTCCCCTCCCACAACCCAGGCAGCACAGAGGGGAGCCATGCCGTGGGCATGGTCAGGAGCCAGGCAGAACCCGCAGGGCCTGGCCAGAGACCAGTGACCACGGAGAAGGTGTCTGGGCTTGTGGAAATGAGCTGTCCTTTCTAGAAGCGCCTCCAATTCGTGACGAACAGTAAGCCTGCTCATCTGGGACAAACCTGGGCTTGGCCTGCCCTCTGGTGATGAAATAGTGGCAGCGCACCAATAGCCACTCCCGGAAGCCTGAGCCTGAATCCCACCCAGGGCTGCAATAGTAAAAGTGCGTACAAGTTCAGGAAAATAAGTGACCTGCGCAGAATGTCTGGAAAGCCAGGAATTAAAAAAAAAAAAATTATGCAGGATGGAACAGCTAATCCTTCAAGGCACAGACGACGCTGCACCAATGCAAGTGTCAAGAAGAACCCGGAGGCACCACTCTCCTCACGGCGAAAATAAAACGCCAGAAACTGTGCAGCGCTGGGGAACACTGCCACTGAGGGTTCAGAACAGCCAGCTTTAGGAGGCTCAGCGGGCTTCAGGACCCAGAGAAATGAGTCAGCATCCAACAGAGACTCAACCTGGAGAGGAGAGCTGTGGGAGGAGATCAAGCAGAAGTCCTTCAAGACGCGTGCTGCAAGAGTAAAAGCACGATAGAGGACATCGGTAACAAAAATACATCAACTAGAAATCGAGAGAACTGAGCTCAGAGAAAGGCTATTCGAAAATAAAGAGTTGGAGGAGAAAAAAGAATGGAGAGAAATGAAGAAAGCATGGGGCAGTGTTAAAAGAGCAAATATTTATGCGAGGTGTGGCAGTGCATACCTGTAATCTCAGCTACTCCAGAAGCTGAGGCAGGAGGACTTCAGGTCTGAGACGAGTCTGGACAACTTAATCAGACCTGTCTTAAAATAAAAAGTTTAAAAGGCTAGAGATGCAGTTCAGTGGTGGTTCATGGGCCCAGCATCCATAAAGCCCTTGGTTTAATCCCTAATATTACAAAAAAGAAATATCTAGGTTATAGGGTTCAAGAGAAATTTGAGACTGCCAAAGGGTTATAAAACTCACTCAAGAAGATAACAGAAAACCTCCCAAACCTTAAGCAGGATAAAAATATCCAGGAGCAAGAAAGTCTGAGGTTACCAGCCAGATTTAACTCAACTACATCTACCCCAAGCCATTTCTAATCGAGCTCTCAAAAGTGCAAGATAAGGGGTAGATCTTCAAGATAGCAAGAGAAAAGAAAAAAATAACACACAAAAGTGTGTCCATTGCGTATTGGAAGACTTTTAGGAGAAAGCTTTCAAGCCAGGAGGGAGTGGCATGAGATTTTTCACAGCACTGAAGGAAAAACACAGAACAAAACAAAGCTGCCAGCAGAGAAGTCTGCACCCAGCAAAACAAGAAACAAAGAGGTGGCGACAAAGACATTTGCAGAGAGAGAAGCGAAGGGAAGGGACCACATCCCCAGCAGACCTGTTTCACAGGAATGCTAAGAAGAGTTCCCCAAACCAAAAGAAAGATAACAGGTAGGAAGAAAATGTCAGAAGGTATAAAACTGACTGATGAGAGACTCGGGCAAAATTCAGAAGGAACCAGTGGTTTAAACATGTGTAAGTCATTCATATCTGTCCTATGAAGTCTGAAACCAAAAAGTTAAAAATAATACTTAATTACTATGCTGAAGAGACAAAGGAGATATAAAAACTGTGGAGGAATAAAGTAAGCAGAAACATGTTTTCTAAGTGTATTTTCTCTTTTTTATTTTTTACCTTTATGATCATGTTATGTTGCTATCACTTCAAAATAGTTTGTTCTAATCAAAATAGATTTTTGTAAGTTTCATGGCAACTACAAAGCAAAATCTATAGTAGAAAAACCCAAAATAATAAGCATGGAATCAAAACACACTACTAGAGAAATCACTTACCTGAGAAAGAGACTGTAAAGGGTGAGAAATACAGAAAAACTAGAGAACAAGTTACAGATGCTGTAACTTTCCCTACCAATGATTATTTTGAGTATGAACGATTTGAATTCTTCAGTTACAATGCAGAGCAAGCGATGAAGTTTTAACAGCAGGACCCACATATGCTGGTTATAAGAAGCGTTTTTCACTGCTGAGGACACAGGGACCAAAAAGGGGACGGCGTACAACAGCCGTGAAAATGAGAGTGCGACAGAGAGCAGAGCAGCTGTGTTTCTATCTGAGGAAATCGACTTAAATCGAAAGTATTAAGGAGAGACAGAGAAAGCCACTATATGACAGCAAATGAAGGGTTAATTCAGGACATGAGAAGAGCAGGAACATTCAGGAAGAGAAGATAGCTGGAGGTACAGCGCAGGAGAGAGACACAGACCACCATCCAGTAACGGCAGGAGACTTCAGCACCCTTTCTGCAGCAGCGGTCAGACCATCAAGACAGAAAATTGATAAAGAAACAGCAGAAGTAAACGGCACCTTAAACCAAATGGACCTAACAGACATCCATGGAACATTAAATCCAGTAAGTGTAAAATCCGCGTTCTCCTCAACAGGAGATTCTCCATGATGTATCACGGGACATGTTACAAAACAGGTCTCACTGAGTTTGAAAGTTGCAATCACAGCAAGTATCCTTCTGTCCACAGTGGGATAGAGGTAGAAATCCACAACAAGAAAAACTTAGAAAATTACAGACACATGGAAATTAAATAATGGACTCTGGAAAACTGGTAAGTCAATAAATGAGGAAATAAAACAGGAAACTAAAAGATTTCTTAAAACAAATGCAAAGGGAACTATAACACACCAGACTACATAAGGTCCAGTATTGAGGGAAATTTATGGCCATTGGCGTCTACATCAAAAACCGGAACAACCTGAGACAACACATCCTGCACCTCAAGGAACTAGAAAAACAACAAATCAAACCCAAAATCAGTAGGAAGAAACAAATCATAAAGATCAGAGAAGAAAGGAATGAAATAGAAACTTTAAAGCCTAATGGAACAACTAGCTGATATTTCAAAGAAATAAACCATTAGCTAGAAAGAGAAAGAAGAATAAAATGAATAAAATCAGAGAACAAAATGAAGACATTAAGCTTGACCCTACAAAGACATAATCATAATTAGAGATTACTATGAACAACTCTACATCAAAAAACTGGGGAGCCCAGAAGAAATAGACAAATTCCTGGACACATACATCTTACCGAGACTGAATCATGAAGAAACAGAAAACTGGAACAGATCAACAATAAGTGATGAGGTTGAATCAATAATAAAAAGTCTCCAACCAAAGGAAGCCCAGGACCGGATGGCTTCACTGCCAGACTTTACCAGACATTTAAATTTCACTGAGAATTAATGCTGATTCTTCTTAAATTATTCCAAAATACTGAAGAGGAAAGAATTCTCCCAAGCTCCTATGAGGCTGGTATTACCCTCATACCAAAACCACAACAAAGAAAGAAGGAACACAACAATAAAGGTTAAGCTAAGGCTGGGAGAACAGGCGGCCTGCTCGCCGCCCTGGTGAGCAGCTGGGGGCCTGTGGGTGCACGGGCTCAGGATCAGACATCGATCCGTATCCACCACCACCACCCGCCCCCGTTAGCAAGTCGGCACCGGGCATCTGAGTATCTCTTGGGAGGATGAACGTATGCAGCGTGGCTAGTAAGGGGCATTTCCTTCTACCATCTCTTTGAAGGCAACTATTTTTATCACTGTTTTGCTCAGTTTTGATTAATGGTACTGCTTTATTCAATATTCTGTTTTTATAAGTTCAATATTTCCTTCCATTTCTCCTCTACCTGATTCAAAGGACAGCTAATGTGAACCGAATGGGCGGTACTAGGGTGCCTATTGCTCGTGTCCTGGTGACCTGCTGTGAGGTTCTGTGGTAGTTTCACTGCACTGCGGTCGGTCGCATGGGTTTGTTCTGTCTTGTTCTGCTGTATTTTGCTACCTTCAAAAAAAAATAAGTAGATAACAAAGTAACAAAATACCTCCAAAAATCTCCCAACTGCCCCAAAGCTGATCTATGGGGCATGGATGAGGAGAAACTCAAAAACAAGGCAACAGAATTATATAAGGTGATTAAAAAGTAAATCACAACAACAAAACAAGTCAGTAAGGTACTGAGCAACCTGAAACAGGATACAACTAAGCAGATAATTGACTTAAAAAGTAAAAAGAAGAAAAAGTGCTCTAGAGGATATGGCTGCATGTATGTTTAAGTGTGTAGGATTGATAACCATGTTGCTAAGTTGTTACTGGATCATTGAACTTCTTTGCAGTCTCACTGTTTGAATGTCCACTTTGTATGCTTTAATTTTGTAACTTTAACAACTATGTCAAAGAAGACAATATGCAATTTATCAACTAGTGATTTCTTACTGCTTATTTTTTTTCTGAAATTGTGTATTGTTTCTACCCCTTTTTCTGTTTTGCTTTTTTTCTCTTTAAATAAAATTTTTAAAAATTAAGCTAAAGGTCAATATCCTTGATGAGTGTAGATGCAAAATTCTCAACAAAGTGCTAGCAAACCAAACCCAGTACCACATTAAGAAGATGAACACAGTCAAGTAGGATTCACCCCCAGGGTGCAAGGCCAGCACCACACACACAGATCAACACATGGGACACAGCAGAGTGAAGGACAGAAAGAAAATAGGACCTTCTCAGCAGATGCTGGAATGGCACTGGGTAACTCTTAACATTCCTTCAGGACATAAAGTCTGAGTAAATGAGATCCAGAAGGAACATACATCAACATAAGAAAGGCCCAGATAAAAAGCCGACAGCTAACTCTACACTGGATGGGGACAAGCTGAAAACTCTCTCTAAGACCTGGAACAAAATGAGGATATGCACTTTTACCATTTCCACTGGGCATTTCTATTCTGGTTACGGGTCCCAACCCGAGGGGTCAGGCAAGCTAAAGACATGAAGGCATTCAACTTTCAAAAGAGAAAGTCAAAGCTTCACTCTTTGCAAATGACACAAGCTTATGTAGAGAAAAAACCCAGTCTACCAAAACCCTTATTAGAATTAAAGAAGAAATCCAGCAAAGCTATAGGATCTAAATTCAATATACAAAATTAGTAGCAGCTTTGCTGTACACCAATACCCACTCAACCCACTGAGTAAATCAATGAAGAAACAAGGGGCCTTAACTGCCTCTTTCCGTCCCTTTCATTTTATCCAAATGACAGGGTGGGAAGCACTCACACCTGAATCCTGGCGTCTGGAGACATGCATTGTACCATGGATCCATCCCAGTGAGAAACAATAACTCAGCCACCTTAAAAGAACCAAGTATTTGTATATGCTGACACAGAAAGAACTCCAGTGCACGTTTACTAGTAAAAAAATAAAGGGCACATATTTTCACACATTAAAAAAGGAAAAGATACAATGTATAGTTACATATACTAAGAGATGTATAATTACATAAACATTTACACTTATATAAAGTTTTGGAAAAGCACATACGATGGTGTTCACAGTGGTTGTCTGAGAAACAAGGCCGAGGATAAGGGAGATTTTTATATTTTACAATGTTTGAATATGACTGTATCTATTTCTTTCAGGTAATTTATACATAGAGTATGTCCACATAAACACCTCTGCAGACACTCCTTGTTTTAATAGCTAAATCCCTAACCATTTTTAAAAGGTAAGTTTACACTTTTTAAATTGTGAAGCACATTTACAAAAAAAAAAAACAAAACCACAGTGGCTCTGGTTTAGGAGTGTTGATCTAATGCATTTTTATTCTGGCAACGATTAGACAATATTCCAATCTACGGCTGAGAACAGATCTAGCGGAGTGATAAACGGCGCTGTTTCACCCCATTCAGAATCAGCCTGCTCGAAGCAGTTACCAGACTAACTCGGTGGAAGCCAAATAAGAGTCTTGTCCTACAGAAGGAGCCAGGGTTTGCCCCGTCTGCTCCAGAGACCTGCAGGCTGCCTTGTGGTTCACACAGCAGCACCCTGCAGTCCCTTTGCAGGGAGAGACACAGACCAGGCTCCCCTCACCCCCTGGGGGCCCCTTGTGCTTACCCTTTCCCTTCTTTTTGATTTATCCAGGCCCTTGTTCCTGTTTCAGAGACCATTTATTGCCATTATCTCTGCTTTCTTCTTATTTTATGATTTCCGTAAAATGTGCTCCTGTTTGGGGGTTTTTGGGAGGACGGCATTTCTTTGTCTCTGAATACTTAGTTTAACCAGTGTGTAGCTGTGTCAGGTGTGTAACAGCTCTTTACCCTTCAGGACACAAACGCTAGTGCCCTTGGCCACCACCAAGGCAAGTGTGAAACCTACCAGCGAGTCTGGTCCTGACTGAGACCAGGCAAGGGCCTGCCTTCTCCTAGAGGACAGCGCTCCAGTCCACACCGGGGGAAGCGCAGGGAGCCTGGCATGGGGCCAACGGGACGCACCCACAAAATGATGACCAGGTTGATGTTACCACCTCTGCTTCCATTCATTACACTCCTTGGGGGAAAAGAAGTAACGGTATTCCTTAACAACTGATGAGACTCATTTAAAAAGCACAGTTATGATAAATAACTGGGTGTGATGTGGTGGGTGGAGATAAGGTTATTATACAAAGATCGGCTGATCTACTGTTAATTTTACTCTAACAGCCACAGTTCTTAAATGTAAGCAGATGATGCAGGCTGGTTTAAGCAGAAAAGAAACACATTAACAGATAAGGAGGTGACCTGTGCACCCCAGGAGGACCCACAGCACAGAACAAGGTGCAGCAGCTGCGTGTGACCCTCTGCAAAGACGACACTGGGCCTGCTCTTCCATTCCAGAGCCCAGCACAACACTTGATTCAGAGCCCAGCAACAAGGTGAGGGTTAGGCCAAGGACAGAAACCTGGAGCTGCAGACAGCCAGATGGGAAGACAATCTTCGACCCTAGTAAGCTCCGTGTTGCTTTGCAAACATCTTAATGATGTCTCTCAGCCTTGGTTCCATGCAAAATGGGACTTAAAGTGGGAACTGTTTTACAGAGTTGTTGTTACAACTAAGTGAGCGAATGCACGTAAGTGTTCAACAAGGTTCTGGGGCATAGTCAGTGCTCAACATATCAGCTAATGGTTCTTCTTATTGCTCTGGGTACACACTAATTTTTTAACAACTAAGTGAGCCTACATTCAAATATCCTGGAGTCCCTCTTTCACCTTGAGTTCTGGGGTCTGTTTTCAGCCTCTGCCAATTCCATTTTGCTCCTAATTTGGAGATCTGAGGTCCAAGAGAGATCTTGACCCAGAGCTCCAGGGCCCAGGTTGCCTCCTCTGAACTTCTGCAAGTCCCTTTCTTGGCAGTATCTGACTTCTGGGATGGTTCTAAGTGTGCCCTCTGGAGCAGAGAACCACCCCATACGCCAACCCCACCACCTCCTGGACCACAGGGTGTGTCCCCTTCTCCACCCTTTTCCATTCCCCTGGTCATCCTGAGATGTGGATGCCAGCTAAATGTAACCACCAGCCCCTGTTCTCTGAGGCCAGATGCCTGGCCTCTCTCAGTGGGCCTTTCCCACTTCGCTATCAGCAGAACTGAGGCTAAGGGTGTCTTATGGAAGGAAATAGGCTGATTCTCTGAGAGCCAGTTTGCCAAACCCATGTATAAATGACCGAGTTGTCCAGTTACTGAGGATTCATTTTTGCTTTAGCTTTACCATCACTTTCCTACAACTGCAAAGCAGCCTGACTGACCGATAGGCTGCAGAATCCTAGTGTGAGTCAGGGTTACTGGTTAATCTGGAGTGTCCTCAGAAGGCTCATGGATTTATGCTAGGGCTCCTGGAAAGAGACTGAGTCGTAGGGGGGCTACAGCTGAAGGGCTAGCAGCTGGCGGATCCCGGAGTGATGTTTCTGTCTCTCCTCGCCTCCTCCATTCACCCTCTGCTTCCTAGATGCCATAATGTGAGCAGTTTCTTCTACCGTAGGCCCTTCCGCCACACCCTTTGTGTATCTTAGCCAGTCAACCATGGACTGAAACTTCCAAAACCATAAGCCAAAATAAGCCTTTCTCCCTTTAGGTTGTGGGTGTCAAGTATTGTGTCCCAGCAACAATACCTGACTATGACACCGTCCAAAGGCGGAGTGCTTGTGAGGTGGACACTGTTTTACCGTGAATGTGCGGGCTCCCTGGAACAGAGCCCCCTAGCCTGCAAATGTGTCCCTTGGCGTCTCACTCCACTTTTCCAGGTGCTTCCTGCTTGCCAGCCTCACAGAAGCAGCCATCTTTGCACAGTTAAGTCTGTGGCAGTTCTCGGTAAATTGGCCGGTCAGGGATCTGATGATTCAGCAAATTGACTTCCAGCAAATTAAGTCCTGGTGAGCAGACTTTTAGCAAATTAGCCATTCGATAAATTAGTTCCCACTGAGTTGACCTAGATCTATGAGCAATCCAGGTTCCCAAGTAATATTTTAGAATAGAATACAAACACCAACCAAGAGCAAAGAGTCACATTTTTATGCTACAAGAGAACGAGGACTCCCTGATGCTCAGTGTCTGCACCAATATGCAGATGCACGTGTGCACGCGCGTGTGCAAGCGCGCGCACACACACACACATTTCTTATGCAGCTGCCCCATCACAGCAGCCAGGGTCTGTTTGTAATGACCCAGCAGTCCTCAGGAGAACACAGGAAAGGTTTCGGAAGGAGGCCACTTGGCAGCTTGCCACCTGGGAAGAAGGCTGGGGGGAGCCCTGAGTATGTACAAGAGTTGCTTACTGAAAAAAAAATCACTTGGTTGAGAATCAAGTTTGGTGGCTTCGCCCCAAACACTGATGACTGCAGGAGCCTCCAACTTCTGAGCAATCACCGAGCACTGGTAAAATCCCAAGCGCTAACAGTAGCACTTGGGATTTTAGCATCTGCTAATTCTGCAGATGCTAACGGTAAATACTCTCTGTGTCCAGGGGACTAGTGCCAGGACTCCCACAGACACTGAATGCTGAGGCTGCTCAAGTTCCATATAAACAGTACAGTATTTGCATATAACTTATGCACCTACTTCTGTGTATTCTATCTCTAGATAACTTATGATACCTAACACAATATAGGTAGCTGCTATTCTATGCTCTTTATTATTACTCTGTATTGTATTGTTATTGGTGGCACACACCTGTAATCCCAGGACCGAAGACCCAGGAGGCTGAGGCAGGAGGATCACAGTGAGTTTGAGGCCAGCCTGGGCTACATAGTGAGTTCAAATTTAGCCTGAACGACATAGTGAGACCCTATCTCCAAAAAAAAAGGGAAAATGATAAAAAAAAAAAAAAACACAGTCTGTATGTGCTGGGGCAGAATCAGTCTGCTCAAAGCAGTTACCAGACTGCCCCGTGGTTTACACAGTTTTTCCTGGATATTTTCAAGGCTGGTTGAATCTGTATGCGTGTACTCTCTTCTCTTATTCCTCCCACTGCTTCCTGCCTCTGGGCCGCTCTGGGGTCCTTTCTGTGCCCTCTCAGTTACATTTCTATGCCTGTGGACAGTTCTTTATGTGAAATCCTCCCCATTCAAATGACTGACATGGTTCTGTCTCCCTGTGGAACCCCATCTGATGAGGAAGGAGGGACCAGAATCTGAAGGATGACCCATAAACACGGGCTTCCTGAAACACTCTTGCACCACGCCCGGCTGGTATGGCAGGCAGGGTGAGCCTTGTTCTCTGTGCAGCCTTCTGCAAGCTGCTCGGCCTCCCCATGCCTCGACTTCTTCATCTGTAAAATAAGGGTAATACCAGTCCCATGTGAGTCGTTTTCCCACCACTGGAACAAAATACTCAACACCCACGACTGACAAGAGGAGAGGTTTTGGCTCATGGTTTTGATGGATTCAGTCCATGGTCCACTGGCTCCAAGGCAGAAACAGCACGGAAGAGCAACACAGAAGGGCAGAGCTGTTCACCGCATGGCAGCCAGGAAGCATAAGGGGACGGAGGGGCCAGGAATGACACCCTTCCAAGTCACGACACCAGTGAGGCCACTAGACCTCGCCTCTGGACATGAGACTTTAAGAGGACATTTTAGAGCAGAACCATAACGAGTCCCACTTCATCAGTTTGCCTTGTATATTGAGTGACACATTACATGAAAGCATAACCAGGAGACTGAGGGTTCTTTTGCTCAGTTCAGAGAGAAATGATGACTAGGAGGAGTGCAGCTCTCTCCGTGTTGGCTGTGCTGAGCTCCGAAGACCAGCAGCTCTCATTTCAACAGCCTCTGTTAGCAGCCATCAGCCCTGAGTGCCAGTGGGCTCAGCTCTTCCCTCTTCCTTGTCCTCCTGGCTGCCGGAGCAGCACACACCCACGGCTGTGTTCTTCCAGCAAGCAGAGCTGGGAACTCTGCCAGCAGCCAGCACGGGCAGCTTCCCATTGTCCTCTGTCACTCTGCAGCTGCTGGCTGCCCTCAGTGTCCTCAGGCCCAGCTGCTGGCTGCATTCATTGCCGGCAGTCTCCAGTGTTGGGCGCTTTTCATGTATCACCTCATCTTGCTGCACATGAGACAGAAATCCCAGATGCGCAACGTGAAACGACTCGAGAGGCTTTGCTAGGACCTACACTGCAGCATAAGAGGGTGCTGTGCAAGGACTGGAGGACCCCAGACGTACTCAACAAGGATAATAAAAGGGCTCTTGTGCAGAAGGGGGAGGGGCAAGCACGCATACAGCCTCCCCCTGCTAACTGGTTTCTGCTTACCCATCCAGGCACACTGGGCCGCCCGCTCTGGCTGGTATGGTCAGAGCGAGGGCTTCTCCCAGCTTGGGAAGGGGACATCTGCAGGGAGGGTTAGGAGGGCCACCTCATCTAGGCCCCTCCCAGGGCCTCTTGGAATCAGGGACTCCTGTCTTAAAAGCACTTGGCCGTGCATCTGGTATAGAAATGCTCCATAAATTCTGCCAATCAGCCTCATCATTAGATTGATTAGAGAGAGCAGTGTGGGAAATCAACGCACTAAAAGTGAAGCTATTGCTCCTGCCAGCCGTGGCTCTGCAGGTGGATTCTATGATGAGTGACTGACCCGGTCCGCACACCCGAGTCCTGTGGGAGGCACATGGACGTGGGGGAGGCCGGGTTGCTGGGCAGCCACAGCACTTGAGTCCCATGCGAGCTCCCAGCTCCACTGCAGCTCGGGCCTCACACTCCTTGGGGCTCGGGGCCCCATCTATAGCCTTTCTGCCCTCCCCAGCTTCCCCATCGCACTTCCCATGGGCATGGAGCTCTGGGCAGAGAGGCCTCCCCATCACCTCCCCATCACCGTGTCACCTTCCCCAGGAAGCTGAAAAGGTGACCACTCGGCACCTTTGTCCTAATCTCTTCCAACCACCTCGAAGGATCCATCACGTGGAGGCCTCAGGGGCCTGCAGACAAGACCACCCTACCGAGAGACACTCCTGCCCTTGGCTGCAGCACTGCCAACCGTGGGGTCTCCTGGCAGAGCTTGAGAGGCAGGCAGGCAGGCAGGCAGGCAGGAGCACCAAAGAGCTGCAGGCTTTCGGTGGTTTCTTGCGTAAAAGAAGGCAGCAGCGCTGCCTCCTGGGGATGCATGGGGGGAAGCAAGTAGCAGGAGGCCAGCACGGCTCACTCTCATCCCTGCAGTTGCCAACAACTTGTTCCTCCTGTGGCCTGAGGTCCTCCCCCCCAGACAGGCCAGCTTCCTCTGGTGGAGGGGAGGGTGGACGGCTTTCCTTGCTGCTTACCTGGGCAGTGAGACAAAGGCGTGTGACCCACCTGACTTTAAAACTGAGTCGGAACGACTGGAAGTAGATGGAGGCTTCAGTGTTTGACACCCGTAGCGTCATCACTGCCGGGACCTCCTCTACTCCAAGTGGTCTAACACCAGCAGTCTCAGGACACCGGCCGAGGCCCCCAGTGGGACCATGGTGTGCCTGCTGTGGAGGGCTGTCTCTGCCGCTGAAAGCTCAAAACCGTTTGCCACCACGGGCCTGGGGCCGTTGGTGAGGTTCAACCGGATGGCGGTACTGGAACCCGCAGGGCTTTCAGAGGAACTGATTCTAGGTCTGGCTCTGGACCAGTTGTTCTCAGGGTTTTCTGGCTCTCGGAGTCACTGGAGGGCTCACTGCTGCAGACCTGGCTTTTTCCAGAGTTTCTGCTTCAGTGCATCTGGGCCGGGCCGGGTATTTCCAGCTATCCATGCTGTTGCTGGTGCTGCCAGTCCGAAAGCTTGAAGGGAGACCCACTGCCCTGGAGCAGGTTGACGACGTCAGAATCACTGGACTCAAATGATTCCAGCTGGGGAGCAAGCTCGGCGCCCCTCCCTAGGCTGTGGTGCTCCCCAGAGGAGAGGCCCAGACGGGAACCTGCCAATGTGGGTTCCAAGGAAGTCGGGAGCCCCCAGTGGGGGCTGGTAACTCAGGAAGCCACAAAGCCACGCCACGTCCCTGTAGGCGGGGGGGGGGGGGACCCCGTCCTGGACTCGCCAGGCAGCGCCCTGGGGCTGCTGCACCCCAGCTCCTCTGGCAAGAGAGGGACATGACAAAGAGACAGTATGTCTGTGCACTACCCAAAGCCTCATGGGTCAGAAGTTCGGCTCCATGAGCAGCCGCACTGGAATGTCTTGTAAGGTGGGGCCCGGCTAGCGGAAGGTGACCGGGCCATTGGACACCACCCTTTGGAGAGATTAGTGTACTTCTCGTGGGACGCTGGTTTGTTCCTCTGAGAAGATATTACTATGAAACAAGCAAGCCTGGCCCCTAAGTCTCTGGCTTTCTGTTTGTTTCTCACTGTAGCACACATTCTCCCTGCTGTGGTACCATCCACTGTGAGGAGCCTGTCAGAGGCCAAGCCAGTGGGGCCCCTCTACCTCGGACCTCCAAACCTGTGAACTAAACAAGCTTCTCTTCTTTATTAAGCATCCAGCCTCTGGTGTTTTGTCATAGCAATTAAAAATGGACCAATATATGGGCTGTGGGTCATGTCTCTAGTTTATTTCTTCCTTGTAGGCTGAGACATATTAACTCAAAAGCCTGCCAGCACCAAATTCAAAATTTTGCTCAAGCTATTATTTTAAAAATAGTACAAATGAGCAAAATCTTAGGCATGTAGAGATGCCCCCTTTGCTTGTCCCTACAGCTCACCCGACAGCTGCTGCACACTGATAGGATGGGACACAGTGCCGAATGCTGTTCCAGCCCGGGGCTCTGACTCTGCTCCACAGCACTGAGGACACTCACATGGACACACAGGCCCCTCTCTCCCACAGTTTCCCTTGGCCTTCTGTCACCAGGTGGTGACCAAGGTGTCCAGCAGCCTCCAGACAGACTGTTGCTGGAGGAGGTCCCCCCCCGTACCTCTCCCACAGCCCAGTGGACCTGTGGTTGCTGCTCTCATGGCCTTGCCCCTCCCTGACCGGTCCCAGCCCCTCACACCTTAGAGCACTGTGCCGGCCCCCAGCTGACAGGGAGGCGGTGGCCCAAGGACGACGTCCACTAGGAGCAGAGCCCTTCTGAGACAAGAGCAGGGTCCTGACCCCCCCTCCAGAGCACTACAGAAGGGTGCATCCCAGACACCTCACGGAGAAGGCCTGGGCCTGCAGCCTGGGGACGTGGGGACACATTGTGGGAGAGCCGCCCCTTGAGCCTGAGGTGCATCTTCGTGTGTGGGACGAAGCTGAGCTGCTAGTTTCCCACCTGTTTTATCGGCCTCAGCTACTGCAGGAGCGTGTCACTGTCCTAAATGTCATCCTTATGGTAAGCTAAACTTGTGTGCATTCCTACACTGTAATATTGCCCTGACATCCCCACTTCTGTGGCAATACTGTGTTCCTCCTACCATTGTCCCTTTGTAACAGGCTTCAATATCCGAAATAATTTTAAGATTTGGGCATTTGTTGTAGAGGTCTTTCCTGGGTATTCTCCCATGTCCTGTATCTTAGATAAACACTAGGAGTAACTCAGATGTTTAAAGATGTGAAAGAGGAGCTTGGCTATTTTTTATCATGCTGGACATTTACAGACGAGCCCACAGCACTGTCACCCTGACAGAGCCATCGCTCCAGGCCCTGAAGCACTTACTGGATGAGCTTCCGAAGGGCACCTAAGTGCCAGGTCCACAGGTGGTGCCGGGACCCTGGGCTGTGGGCTGGGACCCACCTCTCACAGCTCACTGTGAGCTTGGAAGAATCACTCTCCCTGACAGAAGTGGAATTCTGGCTGCAGGCACCGCTGGGTTCTCAGTAACCTGCTCCTCCCTGTCAGTGCCAGGAGCTGCCCCAGAGTGTGCGCGTGCGCATGCGTGAGTGTGAGCGTGTGCTCAGGTGGAGAGACCTGACCCTGTTCAGTGACTCAGAAGAGCATCAGAAAGGAAAGAAGTTGGAAATACAATGTCTCCATTTGAGTCCTTACAGTTGTCCCAGATGGGCTCACCTTAGAAAGGGGCCGAGGAGATGCTGGAATTCAGCGTCATGATGAAGAGAAGGATGCGGGAGGGGTACCCGGGACCCAGCAAGGATCTGAAGCCCAAGGGGAGCAAGAAGAGAGGGACCTCAGCATGAAGAAGGGAGGTGGCAGGGGTCCCTGAGCCCCAGCTTGCAGCATGGGGGGCAGCTGGCCCTGCAGAGGCACGGTGACTGTGGTGACCCCAGAGCTTCCCAGAGAACGCACCGTGGAACAGAGCAGTGGATGCAGCAGACTGCAGTGGCTGGTGAGTCAATCAGTTCAGACGCCCTGGGAGAGGGTGATGGGCTGAGAGGCATTTTGGAAAGGAGCGGAAAGAAGTCAGAACTCAGAGCAGCCGCGGGCTGGCCCCATCTAGTGGCTCCAAGAGTCAGGGAGAGGCTGAACTGAGTTCAAGCCGGCAGGAGGTCAGGGAGCTGGGGTGCCAGCCAGCAGGAGGCACTCAGAATGTTACAGGCTGAAGAGTCCAGGGCCCAGCCTGTAAGACATCTCTGAGAAGATGTCTTTTCCTAAGGATTCTCAATATTAGCAATAAAGATATCTACCATAAACAATTTGCAAGCACCAATGCAGGAATCAAACGAAGATATGTAGGAAAGATGCAACCCCAGACTTGCAGCTCACCAAAGGCAAGCCCTGGGGCAGTGGGTGTATCTGCCAACAGGTTACTGCCTGAGGAACAAGTAGGCAAGACCATAGGTGGAACCAGTGTGTCATGTGGGAAGTCAGAAACATGCCTGCTCACCTAGGGGCAAAACTGTGCTAGCTATAGTTTATTTGTGCAATCAAAACATGCCAGCTAAGACTTGGATCTGAAAGTCCCTAAGGACCCATGTGTTAAAGGCTTGGTCCTTAGCTCAGCACCCCTGAGAAAGTGGTGGAACCTTTAAGAGCTGGGGCCTCGTGGAGGTCTTTGGTCTCTGGCAGCCCACTCTCTCCTTTCACGCCCAGCCCTGAAAATATGGGCTGCTCCACCATGAAGTGCTGCCTCACCACTGGTCCAAAGCAACAGGACCAACTGGTCATCACACTACATCAAACTTTTCCTCTTTATAGGTCAGTGTTTAAGTCAACTTTCTTATTTCTGCAACAAAGTAATTAGCACCCACAACTGTAAAGGAGAAGAGGTTTATCTGGTTCACAGTTTCTGCAGGCTCAGTCCATAGTTAGCTGGCTTGAGGGCACACACAGCATGGCGGAAGAGCCTGCTGAAGGAAAGATGCTCAACCCATGGCACCCAGGAAGTAGAGAGAAAAGAAGTCAGAGACAAAAACACACCCCTCCAGCTCACACCCCCAGTAACCCACACCTCCTGATGAAACCCCACCTCTGAACATGAGACTTCTGGGGATATTTTAGATGAAAACCGAAACAGTCAATTATCCCAGTTATTTTGTTACAGTAATGGACCAGAACTCCACTGTGTGATAGAAACTACATTTTACAATCAATGGGAATAATTCTCAAGAGCATATAGTTAAATAAAAATTTGATCCAACTTTAGGAGCCTGAGAGTAGAAGGAAAGAGGAGAAATTGGAGCTTTAGATGTATTTTTTTAATTTAATTTCTTCAAATAGAAAAAGTAAAACAAATGTGGCGAGCTGTATTAGCTCTTAAGTCGGAGTAGGGAATACCCATTTGTTATTTTCTAGAGTTTTCCAATGTTTGAAATATTTCATAATAAAAATTTAAAGAAAACTATAAAATAAAATCTTCAAGACATCTCGGGTTCCTAGAAACCCACAGTAATATGATAAGGAACGAGCTATGTGGTGAGCCTGAGTGTAGACAGGAAATTTTTACCTGAAAGGACTTCCAGGGAGGCCAACACAGCCAGGGTCCCAAGGAAGGCAGGGGTGCAGGGGAAGCCAGGCACCTCGGGAAGACACCTGTGTGGAGCTCAGAGGAGAAGGACGACACTTGGCGACCTGGACGGGTCTGAGGTCAGAGCCCCACATTCCCGCTAGCTAGGGCTCCCCTTAGGACTCTCTACTTCCCTAAGGCGATGGGGTAGACTGTAGAGGGGGCCGGGGAGAGCTCGGACCAGACCCAGCACGGAAGGAAACAGAGCACGGAGGAGGACAATGAGATGGCTCAAACCGTACAGCTGCCTTGAGGCCAGCTGACCCCAAGCTGCACCCACAGCCAGCACCCTCTAGTTTTGGTTCGCCTACCTGAGCTGATGAATGTGTGGCATCATCCCTTGCCCAGCTTAGAGTAGCTGTCCTGATTTCAACTTCTGGTTCCTTCTCTGGGCCCCCCAAATCACATTCTGTCTCCGTTCTGGCCTTTTGGAGACCAGGCTGGTGGCCAGAGTGCTGCCTCCATCTCCCTCCATCTCAGGGACTTCCTTGGCTCATGCCAAGATCCTGCTCCCAGGCCTAAAGGGCCCAGCACCTGGTGACAGACCCTGCTTGATGGGCACAGCAGGGCTTCTGAGGGCACAAACCCACCAGCTCTGTGCAGCATGCAGGTCAAACACTGCTGGTTCCTGGCCCCAGCACAGTCGGCATCACCCTCTTCCATCTGCAGGGCCATCTCCGCATCCTTCCCTCGTCACACAGAGCGTCACAATGACAATGGCTGCACAGGTCTCATGTTCCTTTCACCTCGTCCTAGACAGAACTATCTCGTCACGCGGGTAAACTGGAGGCAGCAGCTCTGTGTCACGTGTCTCAGGGAAGTTCTCTACCTCATCTGCCGAGGCAAGCTGGACAGCTGCTCCTGTTCCCAACTCAGAAGCCAGCTGGAGGAGACAGGGCTCAGACCTCAACCACCTGAGTCCTGGCCTGGTGGGGAAGGTGACGCGTTTTCTATTAATGCCCTGGTAGCTCTGTCTTTGCACAAAGCAGTGCAACAGAAAGAAACACAACCGTGAGGTTCAGGGCAAAGTGGAGGTGGGGACCGGTCCAGAGTCCCCAGGCATACCACGCACAGGTGGGCACCAGGGAAGGAAGATGGCAAAGCCGTGGTGTAACCCACAAGGCCCCGAGACAACCAACGCAGAAGGTGGAAGTTCAGAGACCTGGGAGTCACCTGTGCAAGGCACTCGCTGTGAACCCTACAGCAGGGGCTCCCGTGACGGCCTCTCCTGGCCGGGGGCTCACTGCCTTTGCACGGCCATCCCCAGGACCATGTGGTGGTGCTGATAGGGTCCCCAGCCCTCCTGGTACCCATAAACGAGCACAGAAAGAGTGCGACAGGGGGAGGCTGGCATAGAGTCCTCCGTGCTTTGGACAGAACGGACACCACTGCACAGCCCCAGACACAAAGTAGCACTGCATCTGTCCCCAAGCATCAGTCTTTCCCAAAGTGCACTGTCCCACGGCCCGGAGACACGGACAAGGGCACTGTGCTGCCCACCTGAGCACAGCTGCGAGGCCCCCAGGTCCTCAGCTTCCCTAACCATGCCACTCACCTGAGGCATGACAGTGCCCTCCTGGCCACAGCATTCCGCCCATGCTACACACAACAGACATCCTCCACTGCTACACAAGCAACACGCACCCCACATGCACATGCCACACACCCCGCAGCTACGTCCGCTCCACACACACACACACACACACATATACCATATGACATGGACTACCTCCCTACACACCACACGCCTGTGCGCGCGCACACACACACACACACTATAC
>PVLA01013178.1:0-38632 GCA_004027455.1 Hydrochoerus hydrochaeris
CAACCAAGATGCCCATCAACTGCAGAGTGGATGAAAAAGATGTGGCATTTTTATACAATGGAATATTACTCAGCTATAAAAAAGGATGATCTTGAGGCCTTCATAGGCAAATGGAGACAACTTGAGACTATCCTCATTAGTGAAATAAATAAGAATCATATTTATAAATATCATATTGTGTCTCTGGTGTAAAAAGTAAGAACTACAAGTGTAATAAAACCACAATGTGTAATTGCTATTGTAAAAAAGAGAGGAAAAGAAAGTGCTCTAAGGGATATAACTGCATGTATGTTTGAGTGTGTAAAATAGATGACCATATTGCTGAATCTTTGTTGGATCTTTGAGCAGAACTGTTTGTAGTCTGACTATTTGAACGTTTAGTATGTACCCTTTAACTTTGTAACTTGAACAACTACATCCAGGGTGACAGTATGTAATTTATAAATTACTGATTTCTTAGTGGGGCTTTTTCTCATTTTCCTTTTTCTTTCTTTTAGAATTCTGTATTGTTGCTACCCTTTTTTCTTTTTTGCTTTTTTTTCTCCTCTTTAAATAAAATTTTAAAAATGTATAATTGATATTGGAATAAAAGAGGAAATAGGAAGCACTATAAAAGATATAGCTGCATGTATGTTTAGGTGTGTGGGATTGATGACCATATTTCTAGGTTCTTGTTGGATTGTTGAACAGATCTGTTTGCACTCCTCTACTTGAGTGTCCACTTTGTGTGCTTTAATTTTGTAACTTGAATAACTATTTCTAAAAGAACAGTATGTAATTTATTAACTAGTGATTTCTTACTGTTTATCTTCTTTTCTTGAAATTCTATAATATTTCTACTTTTTTCCTGTTTTTTTTCTTTAAATAAAAAACCACCAAAAATTGTATCTTTATTACAATACATATGTATCAATGATTATTAAAGCATATATCTCTTTAAAATTTTTATCCTAACTTAAAAAAATATTTTATTCACTTAGGAATTAGTTTACATGTTATTGAGAAGCAATTAAACATCTGTGAAGACTCACTTAATATTTATTGACCTATATTCTCCAAAAGTTTTCTCACTTCTGTTTTCATAATTAAGTAACCTTTGTGCACATCAAACATAGTTCTTTTAATAACTTAATAGCCTGTAGAATTTCTAAGAACTATCTATGTTTTCTACAGAATGTCTTCTGAGTTAGTTTTAGTAACTTCTTAGACTTAAAATTATGCTCAAAAAAACATTTTTTTTTGCATTTACACAAAATAAATCATTTTTTCCACGAGACAGGTGGAAACGGATGGTTTGGCTGCTCTTGGCTAGCACTTCATGCCATTTAGGGAGATACAGATTCTTTTTTTATGGGTTTCATATCCACATCTCTTATTTCATGATACAGTTTAAGCAATGCCTTCTTGCTACCTAAAACTTGAATGTTCACCTAGCCTTAAATTCTATATTTTGTCTTCAAAATCAGAATTAAATATACAGAAGAGGATTTTCATTGACAGACCAAAACATGGTTTGCTTTTTTTTTGCATCCAACACTTAATACTAGATATAAGCAAATAAACATCTATTTAAAATGGGAGTAGAATGTAGTATTGCACAAATGTAATAGTGAAACACCAACCAAAATTGTTGCACTCCTGGACCAAGATAACTAAATCATATACACATACCTACATACAAACACATGTACAAACATACACATAGCATTGGAATAGCTACTTGCCAGTATACGGAGATTGGTTTTTGCTTAACTTTATTCATTCAGAGAGTTGTATGCAGACAATAGTACATGGGTAAAATAAGAGCAGTCACTATAAACTGAATAGAATACCAACTTGTTAGCATTTTTACAGGAATAGAAAAAGACTGCATTTGCCTCCTTCAAAATGGCATTGATTACTATGCTTAATTGTTTCAAAAGTCCAATAAACTATTCTGTGAGATCAGCTTCTGAAGACCTTGATTAGTTCTCCTTGATCTTTAATACTCAAAGTACCAGTTGTAGATTTATCATCCAGAGGGAATATAGAATAAAACTATAATGCTAGCTTCTGAGATGTCTTAAAGGAGAGATTTTTCTATATGTTAAAAAAGTTATATGAACCTCCTATCTTTGAAATGGCAGAATTTTTTAAAACTCAAAATATTTTTTTACTTTTTAATCATGTTCACTAATGTAGTATTTATTATGTGAATATTTATTGACCACATCTACTCTTTTTTTTAAAAGAAGTCTGCCTTAGTAAGGTTGAATTTGAATGTCTAGGAGGCTTTCCAGAGAATAAATGCATCTTAAATGTTTCTGCCATGTTTGTCATGCACTTTAATACTTAAAAGCAATTGTTTCACACATAAGAAAGTGCTATAGCAAAATAAATTTGCTGTAGCAAAAAAGAAGTGAATAAATAGACATTTAGACATAATAATTGTCTGAAAGAACACATAAAAATAATACAAAAAAGTTTTAAGTATAGTTTAAGACACACGCACGAACTAAGTACACAAGAAAGTGGCTGTTAGTCATGTTCGTCATAGGAAATACCTTAAATTCTAGGCTTCTTTCAGTATCTCTCTAAAGCTGTAAGTTCACAGTGGTTTTGGTTCATCACAAGGGCTCTGGAGCAATCTATCTGCATTAAATTCAACTCTGGTACTCACATGCCAGTTTGCTTTTTTACTATTTGAGTTGCTTTGCCCAGAAAATAATATATTACAATCAACATGGCATACATTGATACATGTACAGAGTGCTCAGAACTGTGCTTGTTCATGATCTCTAGCTCATTAAATGTTAGCTCTTTATGCTTCAACTGTAAACAAGATGATTCTTGCTGTCTGTGGCTTGTAGCCAAATATTTCATCACCTACATAAAAATGGGATTGGTCTTACACAGGAATACTATATGAAAGAGGGAACATGATCTGGTTTGGAGGCATTGGGGGAGAAGAGGTGTGTCATGAGGAAAAATCCACTAAACAATACCACAAGGAGGGTATTGCTGAGGAGGATGTCCTGTTCACAGGGTGCATTTTAATAAGTGAAAGACGTAGGTCATGATTCTAAGACAGAAAGTACAAGATGAGACTGGAAAAACTTGTTGAGGATAATAACTCACGGGAAGGAGACTAAGCAAAGAATTTTCTCCTGATAATTTGGTGCTTTTTATCTTCAGCCAAGAAGACACTTTCTGAGATTCAATATATTCCTTACAAACTATTCAAAGTTCTTTCTAATAAACACATTTAAAATATAAATTTCTAAAATTAAATTATCAACTTTAAAGCATAAAAATACTGATAGTCTTCAAATTAATTTTTATTAATATAAATTCATTTTACTAAGTTGTAAGTGAACTTTAGCCACATTTGTTTTGCATATGCCATGTAAGGATTTTTGTTATTTGAGTAAAAGTACAGATCTCATGGCTTTTTTCATGCTTGTTGGGCAATTATAGTAAACATGGCTTCTCTGAACAAAAATAAACAAAAACGCCATAAGGCCTAGTTCCTATGATAATCACTGAGACAAAATTATGTACAAACTTATTCAATGACTGATTTGTCATAAAAATAACACATACCAAAGCAATTAATTTTGTACATAAAATATTTGTACATAAAAGCATCTCTCCATCCTAACCCATATCCTCCTGAACCCCTCTTCCCCCATAACAATGGTATTATAGTATAATTTTAATTATACTATAATACACTATACTAAGTGGAAAAATCATTGCATACAAGTTCCTAGTATAAGTTGGGTTATACTATATTTCTGTAGACCTTCCTCCTGTGGTTATAGATATCAGGCTAATAGTTACCACAGTTTTTCAATAGCCAACATGTACTTGAGTCAATTGTTATTGTCAAATAAACTACTTTAGTAGGATGTCATATATGTTATGCCCAGGTTTCCCCCCTGTATGACAACATTATGATTGTAAAGGTCATAACCATCACCATCGTCCAGTACCAAAGGAACGGGTCCTAAGTCCAATTGACAGCAACTCCTCAGTCTTAATATAATGGGAAAGTAGTTTCTTGGCATAGTCATAAAAACCAAGAACCACCTACATCTAGAAGACATCCAGAGGAATAGACACCTCCTAGGAAAGCCTTGACACCAATGGTAAGGCTATCTAACACAAGAAAATTAAAAGCATCAACACAGAAAACAAAATGAAATATAAAATAGAAAAAGACAAGATAAAAAAGCAAAATGCAATCCCAAACACCCAGCCCACCCTGGACAAGTCAGAGCACAAGAAGATAGAGGAAATCAGAAGCCAACAAAAGGAACTCCCTGAAATGACAGCAGCAGATGTGAAAAACAAATAGTGACAGAAAAAGTAATATCTAAAGTACAAAAAGAACTATCAAAATAAAAGACACTAAAGCAGACACAGATAAATAAAAGATATCAGGAAAATCATGGAAACCACGAGTGACAAACATAGATAAAAATGGAATACTGGAAGGAGATCCAAACAGAAGTGCAGGAGATTAGAAACTCCACTGAAGGTACATGCAGCAGATTGAAAGATGGTGAGGATAGACTACCAGCTCTAGAAGACAGGAACAAGACTATTGACCAGGAAAAGAAAATTATTTAAAAATCACAAGAGAGTATGAAAAAGCAATGCAACAGTTACAGGTTTAGGCAAAGAAGAACAACATAAGATTCATTGGAATCAGTGAGAAAGACAGAGACAGCACAAAATCCATTAAAAATTCTTCAGAAAACTTCCCAAAAATGGATATGTTGATGTACAAATAAATGAGGCATATAGAACCCCAAATAGCAATAATAAAAATAAATCTATAACAAAGAATATAATAACCCAGACTCCAAAAATTCAGCACAAGAACAAAAATTTAAAAGCAGCTAGAGAAAAGAAACATCACCTGTAAAGGAACGTCCATCAGAATCACAACAGATTTCTCAACACAAACCCTCAAATTAAGGATAATTTTGAGTGAGGTATTTTAGTCCTAAAAGAAAACAATATTCAATTCAGATTGATGTACCCTGCAAAACTGTCATTCAAAATTAATGAAGAAATAAGATACTACCATGACAAAGAACACTGAAGAAATTTATGGCAACCAAATCACCTCTACAGAATGCCCTCTAGGACATGTTAGAAAGAGATAATGAAGACCACAAACACATGAATGTTACAGAAAGCCACCACCAGGCAGGGCAATTCATTAAACCAAAAAAAAAAAAAAAAAAAAAGACAGGGAAAAACAAAAGGAAAACAACACAAAAAAGAAAAACCAATACAAATGAGTTATGACCATCAACATAAATGGTCTCAACTCACAAATCAAAAGAAATAGACTGGCAGAATGGATAAAGAAGCAGGATTCAAAAATATTCTGCATTCCACAAACACATTTAACCCAAAAAGAAATTTACAGACTAAAGTAAAAGGATAGAAAACAAATCTCTGTGCCACAGGAACCCATAAAAAAGCAGGGGTAATTATTCTATTTGCATACAATGCAAACTTTAATCCAAAACTGATTAAATGAGACAAAAATAGTCATCACATACTTGTTAAGGGAAAACTCCAAGAAGAGATAACAATCACAGATATTTGTGCACCAACCACAGGTTCAACCAACTACATAAAAAAATATTAACAGACATGAAAAATCAAATAAGTACTAACACAATTGTAATGAGGGGGGCTTAATACCCTACCCTCACAAATAGATTAACTAGACAAAAAATCTACAATGAAATATTAGAATTAAACCAAGCTTGTGAAGAAGTAGACTTAGTAGATGTCTACAGAGTGTTTCATCCTAAAAGGTCCAATATACATTCTTCTCAGCTGCACATGGGATGTTCTAAAAAAGAGACCATAGATTAGCTGACTAAACATGTTAAGTAAAGAAAAAGGAACTGAAATCATCCAATGCATATCTGACCACAGCACAATGAAACTGGAAAACCATTACAAAGAAAATCCAAAAAATACATTAACACATGTAAATTAAACAACACCTTTCTGAACAACTTATGGGTCACAAAGAAAATTAAAGGTGAAATTAAACAGTATGTACAATTACACCATAATGGCAATGTAACATAACAAAACTTGTGGGATGCAATGAAAGCAGTCCTACAAGGGAAATTTATACCAATGAACCAACATATTGGAAAAACAGTACAAGCTCAAATAAACAACCTAATATTGAAACTCAAACTTCTAGAAAAAGATAAAAAAAAATCCCTCAAACTCAAAGCTTGTACAAGGGAGGAAATTATAAAGAGTAGAAATTAATACAATTGAAACTTAATAAAACAATACAAAGAACCAAAAAGTAGGTTCTCTGAAAGAATAAGTAAAATTGATAAGCCATCATCCAATCTCACCAAAAAGAGGAAATAAAAAACAAAAATTCAAGCAATTAGGAATGAAAAGAGGGAAATCACAATGGATCCTACAGTAATCCAGGAGATCATCAATAACTACTATGTGAACATATATTCTAATAAGTTGGAAAATACTTCTTAAAACACACTTTAAATGGACAGATTCTTAGACACAATCAAAATTCTAAATAACATGATATCTGCCAATTAAATTAAAATGTAATTAAAAATTTACCAACAAAGAAAAGCCCAGGCTCAGATGGATTCACTATTGAAATCTAAAATTAATTTAGAGAAGAACTAGAGCCACTAATGCTGAAAATCTTTAAACAAATTAAAAGAGAAGTAGTATTTCTAAAATCATTCCTGGAAGCAAGTACTACTCTGATTCCAAAATCACAGAAAAATGCAATTAAAAAAGTAAACTGAGGCCAATCTTCCTAATGAACATATATGCAAACAGAATTCAGCAAATCATCAAGATTATACATCATGAGTAAGGAGATTTCATCCCAGTGATGCAACAATGGTTCAACATACACTGATCAACAAATATAATACACCATACCCACAAAGCCCAAGACAAAAATCACATGATCATCCCATTAGATGCAGAAAAAGCATCTGACCAAGTCCAACACCATTTCATGATAAATCCCTACAGAAAGTTAGAATAGATGGTCTTTACCTCAGCCTGATAAAAGCCATTTTTGACAAACCAACAGCCATCATCATACTAAATGGTCAAAAACTGAAAGCTTTCACTCTAAAATCAGGAACAAGATACCATTCCTATTTAATACAGTTCTGGAAACATTAGCCAGAGAACTTAGACAAGAGGAAAAAATAAAATGAATAAGCATAAGAAAGAAGTTAAATTATCATTACTTGCAGATGACATGATATTCTACATAGAAGACATCAAAACTCCACCAAAAATCATTTACATTTAATATCCAAATTCAATATTGTAGCAGGACACAAAGTGAGCATTCAAAAATCAGCAGCATTCCTGCACACAAACAACAAGCTCACAGAGAAAGAAATTAGAGAAAGCATACCCTTCACATAGCATCTTTAAAATGATACTTAGGAATCAATCTAACAAAGGATACAAAATATCTGACAGTGAAAATTACAGTCCCCTAAGGAAGGAGATGGGAGAAAATGGAAAGATAGCCCTTGTTCTTCGATAGGAAGAAAGAATATAGTGAAAATGGTCCTATTCCCAAAACTGCTCTACAGATTTAATGCAATCCCAATCAAAATAACATCAGCATACCTCACAGATTTAGAAAAAATATTCACAAAATTTATTCAAAACCAGAAGAGACCTAAAACAGCAATAATAATTCTCAGTTACAAAGGCAAATCAGGGGGCATCACAATCCCAGACCTGAAATTACACTGCAAAGGTACAGTAATAAAATCAGCATGGTATTGGGAAAAAAACATGCCCTAGGATCAGTGGAACAGAACAGAAGATGCAGATACAATCCCAAACACACTCACTCAACTTATATTTGATGAAGGGGCCAAACATGTTCCCTGGAAGAAAGAGTCTCTTTAATAAATGGTGCTAGAAAAACTGACTTCCCACATGCCAAAGACTAAAACTAGACCCATGTCTATCACCATGCAGTAAACTAAAGTCAAAATGGATCAAAGATCTAAATATTAAAACATAAGTACTAAGTTTACTGGAAGAGAAAATAGGTAGAAATCTAAAAAATTTGGGCTTTATGAACAAAATCCAGATTGTAAGGGAAATTTTACAAAGCACCAACAAATGGAATTCCACCTTATTAGAGAAGTTTCTTCATATTAGAAGAAATCAGATCCAATCCAAAAATGGGCATCTGAAATGAATACACACTTCTCAACTGAAGAAACACAAATGGCAATTAAATACATGAAAAATGTTTAATATCATTGGTCATTCAAGAGATGCAAATTAAAATAATACTGAGATTCCATCTCACCCCAGAAAGAATGGCTATCATCAAGAAATCAACTAATAACAAATACCAGCAGAGCCAGTATTTCAATAACAAATACGGGGGAAAAAGGAACCATTCTCCACTGTAGGTGGGAGTGTAGACTGGTGCAACCACTGTGTAAATCAGTGTGGAGGTTCTTCTAAAAGCTAGGATTAGAGGTCCCATTTGACCCAGTTCTTCCCAGAACTGAAAACATCGTACCACAGTGATATATGTGCACCCATGTTAATAACAGCACAACTTCTGATAGCTATAAATCCTGGAAACAACCCAAGTACCCTCAACTGAGAAATGGACAAAAAAGATGTATTTTTCTATATGATGGAGTCCTGTTTGGCCATAAAGAAGTATAAACTGGAACAAGACTTTTGTAGGTAAATGGATGCAATATGAAACCATACACATAAGCAAAATAAATGAGACTTGATATGGGTAAACATATTGTCTCAGTGTGAAAAACTGAACTAATAAATATGATCCAAAATGTACAATAGATATTGTGAGTTGGGAAGACACTGTACAAAAGACAAACTGTTATAGGGGAAAGGGAAAAGGAAGAAAAGGGAAAAGAAAAATACATTTATATACAAGATCGTGAAGATAGTTATACAGCTAGTTTCTCTTAGTTTATTGAAAAGAAGTTTGTGCTATTGGTTGGACAAGATATCATGCCTATATCTTGTACTCTAAATAAGTACTACAAAGACAACGATACTCAATGTATTAATTATTGTAATATTCATACTAATCTGTCTTGAAAGTCTGTTTTGTTATTTTTATTTTTTCTCTTTAAAATAAAAAATGATTATATATTTTTAATATGAAGTTAAAGTCAATTAAATCACTTTCCTTCTCATTTATGAAACTGGAACTTGGCTAAGATGTAATTAAGTCCTATTTGCTTTTCTTATATATGATTAAGAATTAGGTACATATATGTTCTAACTATGAAGGTAAATTAATAGGAAGCAGCCGATAGAATTTCAACAGTCAAGGACAGCTAATAAGAAATGTGTTAATGTATACATTTTGAGGTCAAGTTCATGCCAAAATTAAATACACCTCTCAGACTAGACCCAGAAATGAAAACAAAAACAATAAGCAATATTTTCATCAACCCTAGAGACTACCTTTTCAGTTACCACCACTGAAAACGTAATGACTATTCCAACTGCCAAGAGTATAGCACACCATGCCACCATTTGGTTACACAAATATAAACCAATTCCCATCCAGGGCTACTAGGTAAATAGTGAAGAATTCTGAATGTAGATATTTTAGCAGAAGAAGTTAATGATTTGCCTTGTTTTTAAATATGCATAATCATGTGTATTTTTCTTTTCTTGATATCCAGCCATTTCTGTTAATATGCCTATATGCCTTTTTGGGGGGGGCACTGGTAGAGTAATAGAAAACTTGAGAAGAAGGTACAGAAATTTCTTATGTATCCCCTGCCCTGCACATCGTTGTCTCCTTTATCAACATTCCTTCCAAGAATGATACGTTTGTTCAAACTCATGAAGGTACCCAGACACATGACTACCACCCAGAGTGTACACTGGTAGACTAGGGTTCACTCTGATGTTGTGCTTTCAATAGATCTGGACACACTTCTGATGATACATATCCACCATTACTGTACCACAGAGAACAGGTCCACTTCTTTTTAGCCAGAATGTACTTTTCATTATGTATCTTCTGATGACTTGGGGTAATCATTCTGACCACTAAATATTATACTATATTATGGTCTTTGGTTTTGAAGTATACTTGTTTATTTTCCCTTTAAAACAATCTTCCCAAAAAATAAAATAAAATAATCTTCCTATAACTGCTAACATACTTAAATTATTTTCAAGTTAATTCTATTCCCCCTCCATTGGCATGTAACATAATAAGACAGCTGTTAGTTGTAGTAACTGGTAAGAGGACTCCTGTTTTTAAAGACTCCTCCTTTCCATTGCAATCTTTAATTTGCAAACATTACACAAACAGACACTTAAGTGGCCACTGGAATTGCAGGTTACCTCAATAGTTTCTTCTGAAATATTATTTGACATGTTTTGAAACATGTTATTTGGATGAACTCTTCAAACATGCTGAATTTCATTGTGTTCTCGCTATTTTAAGATTTGGGCTACTGACAGCTGAGCATTAGAGTTAGAGATTTATATTACTCTAATTAGTAATTATCATAAAGCAGTGAAAAATACAGTGAATTTTCTCTTAAACTAGATACATGCAATCTTTTACTTTGGAATCTACCAGTTCATTTTCATTTATATAAAATGACAAATTTTATTTTTGTCAAATTATTTAAATTATCAAGAGGCCATATTAAAAAGAATATTACAAAAATTTTAAATTCACTTAAACAGAACTTTCTCCATTTTTAATACCCAAACACACTCAATTATTTTCTGCAAAAGAAAAAGTAATTACAGTTGAACTGTATATTTTCTACATAAAAATTGAAAGAAATGAATGTAAATATAAAAATGTGATTAATATGCTTATATTTAAACAAGTGGTGATTGTTTATAGTTCTATAAAAGAAAAACAAAAACTCAGTGATAGTCAATTTGAAAAAGATAGTAAGTTATAGAGGATAATGTTTTTATACTTTTCCATAAAATTTGATAGATGGATCTATCTTCAGATTTGCTACTGTGTACATTGTTTTCTTTCCAAATTTAAGTTTTGCTAAAAATAAGAACAGAAATAGAAAACCAAGTCTTTCTTAAGACTTGAAATCATAGCCAGGGTTTTAGCTCAGTGGCACAACCGCCTGCCTGGCAAGTGTGAAGTCGTGAGTTCCATTATCAGTATACATATATTAAAAAAAGACTTGAAATCATAAAGAAGACATTGACCTATATAACTTATAATGAAAATTTTATACAAAATAATGTCAATTGGATGAGTAAAGGTAGATACTCTCTCTAGATAGAGGAAAATGAAAAGCATAAACGTGAGCTCAAGAGCATAGAATAATGTGGAAAATCATTAGTCTCAAAGTTTTCTGTTTCAAAGGGCATATGACAATCACTTGTACCATAACTACTTGTGTTTTACACATTATATTGAGACTATAGAACAAGGAAGTTTACCTAATCTTTCTCCTTGAGATAAGGAGGAATATTCACGTCAATATCCTAAATATTGTCAGCCAAAGGCAGAAGTTGTCCAAAATTTGCTTAAAATAAATTACGTATGAAACTAATCCAAGATGTAAAATGTTGTCCTTACCTCAAAGCTCTTGATGCAGTCACAGAAACACAATTTCTTCAGGAAAACATATAGGGAACAATGAATAAGAACTAGATAGAAGATTGCAAGTAGTAAAATGAAAACAGCAGCTGGCCAAAGGTGGCCCAAGGATCACATTCTTAAAAACAAAGCAATAAAAGTCTTAGAAGAAAATGGCAATAATCTTCAAGACCTTGGGAAAGAGTTCCTGGCATTACCCCAAAATTGTGATCTATAAGGATAAAAAATAGATAAACTGTACTTAATCAATGTTAAATACTTGTGTTTTGTCAAAGGCTGTTCAGAGGATAAAAAGACCATTTGTGGATTGGAAGTGTATATTTGTAAACCACATATCTGACAAAGGACTCACATCTAGGATCTATAAAGAATTCTGGATACTAACAAGAAGAAAGAAAGATGAAAGAAAGAAAGAAAGAAAGAAAGAAAGAAAGAAAGAAAGAAAGAAAGAAAGAAAGAAAGAAAAGAAAGAAAAAAGAAAGAAAGAAAGAAAGAAAGAAAGAAAGAAAGAAAGAAAGAAAGAAAGAAAGAAAGAAAGAAAGAAAAGTAAAAGAAAGATTAGGTCAGATTCATTAATTTACAAGTGAAAAAACATCTAGCATCATTAACTATTAGAAAAATGCAAATTATAACTATGATGAGATACCAATATGAGAGAGAAAAATAAAGATAACATGAAAAGCTAGCAAAGATACTTTCTTTTGGTACAGAAGCAATACAGGTGTGTTTAGGTCTTAGACCAAGAGAGTTGGCTCTTCTTTCAGGTCATCCTTATAACCAGGGCTGGGATGATGAGGAAGCGCACAGCTTCAGTTCACCTGTGGGCCCAGTGCCCAACCCTGGACTCCACCTTCTCCTTGTTCTCCTCACTTTATGTCCATCTTCTCTTCCTGACTGTCCTGAAAAATTCACCTCCTGGCATTGGAATGCAAAGACAAAAGACTTCATAGAGAATATTTAATCAGCTCTCAAAATTGCATATGGGCCAGCCTCAAATCCTTTATTCCAATACACTCTGAGGATCATGTGTCTTTTACATTTTTAAAAATACTATCTTAAAGCAAGTAAAGAATTTTTACAGTAACTTTACCAGATATGTATTAATTTAAACTAAAATTGATCTTTTTTTCCTTGAGAGATTGTAGTTAAATTCAGGAACTCCTTTTTCTTCATTTTTGAAAAAAAGATTGTCATGGACTGACATCATGATATGAAGTCATGAAAGGTGCCGGTCTCTTTCCTGCAAATGCACACTCATGCCAAGTATCAAATAATTTGATAAATCTCTATTCATACTTTTGAGTAACTAACTCTGTAATGAGATTATTAATAATATGAGCTGTACAAGATAATACCTATATTTACTCTGTTTTATTGTATTGTTTTATTTCCCATCTTTCTAGCATTTTGCTGGATTTTTTTCTTACAAGCATCACTTTTTGCCATGATGAGTTGAGAAACATTTTATCCACAATTACACCTGCCTCCTCTTCTCTGTGTAACCCTCTCCCTGTAAAACTTCTCCATCTCTTCCCTTTACAGGATCCCACATGCATGATCAAGATTATCTCTGTTTTTTCCTGCTCTTTTTTCTCCAATCAAGCTTACAAGCTGTTAGTAGTTGGGGTAGCATAAAAGTCACTTAAAAGATTGTGGTTTTTTGCTTAAAATTATTTAATATCTTAATTTGCTCTTAAAAAGTCACTGATTTCTTAGTATGAAATGTTGTACCTCAACTCATAAGCAAACAGTGATGATTTTACCAAGTAAAAACTCGAGTTAAGCAGAGCATTTATATTGTACATCTAATAATACATAGATGTATCAACTGTTTTTTTTGCTGCTTATGTTATGTTATTCAAGACTAAAGTTATGCCAGGTGAGGTGGTGCATGCCTCTAATCCCAGCACTCGGGAGGGCTTAGGCAGGAGGCTGAGGCAGGAGGATTGCTGTGAGTTCAAGGCCAGCCCAGGCTATATAGTGAGTTCAAGGTCAGCCTGAATTACAGAACAAGACTCTGTTGAAAGAAAGAAAGAGAGAAAGAAAGAAAGAAAGAAAGAAAGAAAGAAAGAAAGAAAGAAAGAAAGAAAAGAATAAAAGAAGACTAAATTTGTTTTTGGTCACCTGTTCCCCACACATGCCAACAAGATCAAGATCATGTTACTGAAGCCACAGGATTGGTCAACCAATTTAAACTATCTACCAGGGCACCAAACCACATTTAAACATTTCATGTAAGTTGAGCTAAGCAAAGTACAGAATTTTTTGGCAGTTTTCAAATTTTAATTGAGAGAAGACAATATAATATTATTTATTACTTAAAGTTTATTGGTTTAACAGTCTGGAAAGCCTATAGCCATTCTATACCATGTCAGAGAAAATGAAGAAATGGAGAGAAACAGATAATATCCATGCCTTCATAAATATTGCTTTGTGTGTGAGAACGACATGCTTGGTGAATTTTCCTCCCTTTTCCTTATGCTGTTTTGATCTAGGTTTTACAGTGAGTTTATATAAAAGTTAGTGAACTCATTACATTGCTGAAACTGCAGGTGGTCTATAGCTTAATCAAGGTGTTAATTGGCTGGCACTAAGTGTGGTTTGAGGTTAGTGTGGCAGATGGAACTCGGCAAATACAGAGTTTGGCTATACAAACTATAGATGTACTTAAACTTTCTACATCTGGGCTATATTTTCACAAATAGACATGAGTGATAAAACACCTGCTACTTAATTAACACCCTTTGTAGTCATTCACAAAGTTATTCTCAGAGCTACTTCACCAGCTGTAAATGTCAGAACTATGCTTGCTATTCCTAGAGTTTCATCTTTCCTGTATTCTGCAAAGTAACAGTACAAAAATGTTCAGGTCTTTGCAAATGGAACATAAAATGATTAACATATGCATCAATCAACAGAGAAATAAAATAGAAAATCCTTATAATTCTGAGCTGACATGAAAAAGAAAACTTTGTTCAGTTAAAAGAATCTTTTCAGAGAGTAGACATCTCTGAAAAAATGGAAGTTTTTAAAAATCCTGGTTGTCCTTTACTCTTGTCTAAAACATAATATGATAAACTGAAATTTTGCTGGGGTCAGAAGCAAGGCACTTAATTGAAGGAGGCAATGGAGCACTGAGGTCTTGGTGACCCAATTCATATTCCTCAGGGAAGGCTGTTCCTGGGATCCAGTGCTAGAGAACACCATGGCTTGGATTAGATTGAGATAGATCCTAGCAAGAGCTTGGCTGGGAGAGGGTTTATATACTACATTACTAGGTCTGGCATGGACGGTCTTTCCAGCTTGATGAGAAGCATCAAGGTTCTCTACACAAGGGAGGCTGAGAGACTACAAAAAGACCAGTGAGTAGAGATGCGTTCCTTCTGCATCACTAACAGGCAACTTCAATCTGCCTGTTGCTATAAATCAGAGACCCAAAAGAATATACCAAACATACCTCAAACCACACTAGGGATCACGAGAAGGTTAGGTATGCCAGCAATGAGTGCCAAACTAACGGGCAAAACAAAATAATGGCATACTCTAAACAAAGCCTCAGAAGAAAGAAACAGAAGATGCAGAACTGGTTCCTGGAAAAATAACTCTTCCGAAGTAAAAAAAAAAAAAAAAAAAGGCCTTTTTTATTCCAAAGATTGGTGTAGAAAATTTGCGCAGACATAGACCAGGTACATCAAAGTGTCATCCTTTGTCTATCTGTGCTCTCTATTTCTACTTGTTTCTTTTGAATAATGTGATAAGCAACTGAGAGGAAACCACACAATGTTCAACATAGGCTCTCACAAGTCATTCATACACTTGGTTATGTGATGTCCTCAGTCCCGTCTATCCGCTCTGCTCCCTCAGACAAGAGAACAAGCCTCTGAAGGCTGTGTTTATCATTCTTCTTCACGAACTTTGGCTTCATCTAGTTTTCTGTCTAAAACTTTATTTTATCTTTAGTTGCTTTGTGTGTAAATTATTCAGAATACATTTATAGGATTTTGCTAGGATTCAGCCACAGTGTAGTTTATTTATTTTATAATGGTCCGCTATTTTATATCTGGCCACTCTTCTACTGTGGAAGCACTTGATTTACTTTCACATATTTGCTCTTGGAAAGAAGCCTACTATAAGCATCCTTGTTCATATTTCCAGTACACATAGGAAACATTTTCTCCTGAATCCACAGCCACAAGTACTTTGTCACACTGTAAGCAAATTTATAGAAAATAATATCAAGTTGCTTTCCAAAGCATTTGTATCAATTTATATCTAAAGAAACAATGTCTAAAATGACCCTGAGGACTCACAACCTTTTAATCACTTGGTATAATGAGATTTTTATTTTATTTTTCCAACCAAATGGATGTAAAATGGAGCTCATTATGGCATGATATGTAATTGTGTCATCATTGTTGAGTCCAAAATATCTCTTCATTTGTTTACTGACAACATATATTTCTGTTCTATAAATTGTTAGTCATGATTTAGGAATTTTATAGTGAATTGCCTGTGTTCTATATTGTTTTGTAGAATTTACTTATATATTCTCAATACTAAATACTTTGTTGATTGGTGAAATAAAAATATTTTCTGCCAATCTTTAGTTTATTCTTTTATTATTTAAGGTGTCTTTTATAGATCATAAATTACTAGATGCAACATAATCAAATTTACCAATATTTTATTTCTTAATTAACATTTTTATGCCTTGCTTAAGAAATCCTACCTTTCTCAAGGTGTCCACCATTAAAAGTCAACTAACAGTATTGTACTCTTATTTTGTTAGTGAGTTTCCATTACTAAGATTATCTAATTAGTCTTACATGGAGTTAGGTCACATCTTATCTTTTGTTGTTGTAATTACTCACATAGATAAAACCTTTTTGGGGTCTCGATTACTGAGATAGAAGACCTATCCCCCAAAAAAGTGCTTTTGGAAATAAAAACACAAAAAGAAACATAAACATTAGAAACAAGAAGTCCCAGAAAATGAACTAAAGTATAATTATAAACAGGAATCGTATTAGCAATCTTGAATATTTAATGGAAGGTCTATCTGAAGGCCTAACTCAAGCATTATAAGATGGGCACTAGGAGAAAAAAGCCATTCAGTTTGAAAATATCATCAAGGATTTTTCCATCTTATGTTCATTAAGGAAATTTACCTATGATTTTTTCTTTTTTTTTTTAACTTTTATCCCTTTTTTTTGGTGTTGAAGTAACACTAACTCTAAAGAATGAGTTTGGCAGTGTCCCTTCCCTTTCAATTTCATGGAAGATTTTGAGGAGTATTGGCATTAGTTTTTCTACGAAGCTCTGGTAAAATCCAGCAGTTAATCCATCAGGTACTGGGCTTTAGTTGGCAGGGTTTTTATTATTGCCTCTATTTTTTCCAATTATTGGCCTTTTGAGGGTTTTTATAGCTCTTTGATTCATTTCATAATTTTTTAGGAATTTATCCATTTCTTTCAGATTCTTAAATTTATTGAAACACAATTTTTCAAAATATGTAGTTTCTTATAATCCTCTGGATTTCAGTGGTGTCCACTGTGATTTCATCTTTTTAAAATTTCTAATTGCATTGAAATGACCCTTCCTTTTTAATGGTTCTCTATGCTTTCAAACCAGTATGGCTAAGGACTTATCAATTTTTTTATGCTTTCAAACTCTGATTCATTGATACTTGATATTATTTCTTTTAGTCTTAGCTTCATTAACTTACACTCCAATATTTATAATTTTTTCTATCTACAAATTTTGCATTTGAAATGTTCTTTTCTCCTGAGGATTTTAAAATGCATTATTAGGTTATTTATTTTTATCATTGTATTTCTCCTATGTGGGCATTCAGAGGTAAGAACACTCCTCTTAAAATTGTTTTTATTGTGTCCCATAGGTTTTGAAACAGGTATTTTCATTTTCATTTGATTCCAGAAAATTTTAATTTCTTTCTTGATTTCTTCTGTGATCCATTAATTATTTAAGAGTATATTATTTAATCTCCATGTGTTTGGGTAGTTTCTGTAGTACCTTTTGCTGTTGATTACAATTTCCTATTGCTATCACCCAATAGTATACAAGAGGCTATTTTAATAAATTTGTATTTATTTAAGCATGCACAATAGCCTAAAACACGGCCTATTTTAGAAAAAAAATTGTGTGATGCTGAGGATAAAAGCATACTCTATTGTTTTGGGATGATATACTTTTTAGATATTTGCTATGTCCATTCAGTCAACAGTGTGTTTTAATGCTGATACTTCTCAGTTGATATGTTGTCTGTTTGAATGATTTGCGATAGTGAGGTACTGCAATCTCTCACTAAGATTTCATTTATTTTTATGTTACTTTTATGTCTAGTACCATTTGTACTACTAGATATAAAAAGTTAATGGAAAAAAAGTATTTGGTGTACCAAGATTTAGTGCATATATATTTGCAACCATTATCTATCCCTGTTGGATTGTTCCCTATATCACTATGTAGTGATCTTCTTTCTCTCTTCTGATTGGTTTTGGCTGGAAGTCTGTGCTGTCTGAAGATAGTGTAGCTACTCCTACTTTCTTTCCATCTCCTACCATCATTTTCCCTCATTTTTCTTTCAGTTTACTGTTTCTTTGTGAATGACACATGGCTCTAATACTTCAGTTTTGCTTTTTCAGTGCAATCTCCCTAAGTATTTTGATTCAGAAGTTAAGACAAGTTACACTAAGAGTTATTACTAAAAGATACTTCCTCAAGCCTGACATTGCATTATTTTTTCATGCCAATTCCTTTATTTCCCCTGTTAAACTACTCTCACTGTTAGCTGTATTCTTTCCTTTGAGATATTTAGTGATGTTGGCCTCATTACCTCTGTCTAGGACTGCTCTGAGTATTTTCTGTAATGCTGCTTTTGGTAGTCATGGATTTCCTTAGGTTCTCTTTGTCATGGAAAGTCTATATTTCTCTATTAATTCTGCAAGATGATTTTTCAGGATATAGTAATCTAGCTCAGCAATTGTTTTCTTTTAAGGCTTGATAAACATTGCTCCAAGCTGGGTCTTTCAGCTCTTTGTTCAGAAATATGCTGTAATCACTTTTTAATAGAGCTAAATTTTATTTCTATGTTTATTGCATGTTTGTCTTTGATGTTGAGTACATATTAGGATTTATTCAACATACATCTTGGAAGATGATTTGACATTGTCCATGAATGAGTTAAAAGGAAATGTAAAGCTACAAAATATTACTTTAAATATGAGTTCTAAATTATGGTAAACAGAACAGTAAAAAATCTTGCTGTTTTAATCTGCTATTACTCTGATATGCTTGCCTTTCTAAGTTACTTGATGGTTTTTTTTTTCTCTCTAATAGTTTTTACTACTCTTTCCACTGAATTTCTAGGAATTTGGCTATGATGATCCACAGAGAAGTTCTTTCTGGTCATACCCAGTGTCTCATATACCTCGTCTATGTGGATATTAAATTCTTTCCCTAGACTTGGAAGATTTTTTCTATGATTCTGGTGATTTCTTTTATTCTTTTGTGTTGTCTTCCAATGTTTCTTAACTCCTATCATTTTTAGGGTCTGTAAGATTGTTTGTCTGAATCATCTAGCAGCTATCAGGTTCACCTTCCATGCAGTCCTGTTTCCAGGTGTCACTGAGTACAGGATCTACTACACCAACCTTGTCTTCCAGTTCTGACACTCTCTCCTCAAAGTGGTTGTTTTCACTGCCCATACTTTTAACTGAATTTTGTATATCTTCAATTTCTGCTTGACTTCTTCTCATAATCTTTAATTCTTTACTAAAATAGTCATTCGTATCATATTATCTTGTATAACCCAATCAGCTTTTCATTTGGATTTCTAAGATCATTGGACATTCTGTTCATTAATCCATTATCTGTTTAATGATCACCTCTTCAGATACATTGTGCAGCTTTTGATTTTCTTACATTTTTCTTCTTTAATTTCTTCAAACATTTTAATCATTTGGCTTTTGAGTTCTTTCCCTGCAATTTCCTCTGGTTCAGTGCCAGTGAGATCAGCTTTGGGAGAATTAAGAGAATTTGGAGCTGTCTGGCTGACTTGTTTTCTCATCCTTCTGTTGTTCTTGCACTGAAGGTTGAAGATATCAGAATGAAAAGATCTTGTCACTACTGTAAGACTCTTTTGATTAGTAGTATGTATTTCTCTGTGATGTGAACTTGACTTTGGTTATGTGTTAGTATTTATACATCTCTTCAGTCTTTTCAATGTAATAGGATGAATTCTGGTCGGTGTGTTGGAAGGAGAGTACCACTACCAATTACATCAGAACCTACAAAGCTGTGTATCAAGTATGTAATTTAAAACCTATGGTAACAACTTTATCCTTTTTTGCAATAACCCATAAAGACTATAATATAATGTTGATGAAAAGTAGCCTGAGATGTAGATGATGAGAGAAAGAAAAAAAGAAGAAAATAGTTTGGAAACAAGAAAAAAGAGATAATAGCGAATGAAAGAAAGAAAAGTGATAGGACCTTGTTGATATTATTTTTATACCTGGAATGGAGGGCAGGAAAAGAGATCTGAGAGGTTATTTCAATGGAGAGGAGTAAGAAAGAATAAAGAAGGAAGCGTAACAGTTATTGAAGGAAGTTGTAGGAAGGTCAAAACCAACTAACATGCCGATAGAATGCTTGTGTTGGAATCCTCTGTACACAATTTTTAGTTAGGGCTAATAAGACTTTCCTGTGAAGGCCAAAGGTATGACAAAGATACTATTAAAATGAAGCACTAATTTTCATTCTCCATTTCATATATACATATATATATATATGTTTTATATATGTGTATGTGTGTGTGTGTGTATGAAATGAAAGGAGAAAAATATACAAACATAAAAAATAACTAAAGCATCCTCTATAATACGGTCTAAATTCAGTCTGTGTGCTCTCCCGTGTGTTAATAGAGAAATTTTAATTTGTAGCACTTGAAGGGAGCTGAGATCCAGTCCTCTGTGTTTATGTTTCCTAGAGGTTGAGCTAGTTCCTCTCCAACAATCTGTCCTCTTGCTTGCCAGTCAGTGAAGGAGCTGTGAGGCCCAAGTAACTACTGAATCTACTTCTTGTTTCCTCTACAGGTAGAGCTCTGCTAGAGTTCACCTGTGCTCCCGCGAGCATGGATCACTGGAGTTTTCCCCTCTGTCTTATGACCAGTTACTTTCAACTGGGTTGGGGTGCTGGGGCACCATGCTCTTGAACAAGCATCTTGTTTTCTGTTTTCCAACCAGGCTCTTTGTCAGTCTCTGCCCCTTTCCTGCACTGTAATTCCTGCAGCATTTTATGTCTGTTCTTTCCATTCTGTGTCAGGTGACTGCACCATGCAAACTGTTCTGGCCATACTGCTTCTCTCTGGCTTTGTGCCCATGTCAAACTCTCTGAATCTCACAAGGTACAGTGTTACCATGGTTCAAGAATTTAACTTATTCTACGATTTTGGGAAAGGTGGCCACATTTGCCTTTGTGTGGGAAAGATGGCTGCAGTCATGTTTGTCACTAGATGTAGAGTTTGCAAACAGGAACAAAATTTTGCTAAATGCTTCTGTTTGTGGACCAAATGTTTACAAACAAAAGCACTCATGAACTGAGGCACCACTGTATCTATTTGGGCTGTGAATACACTAACGTTCCAGGCTCCCAGAGGTTAAAAGATTTTGACTATCAGAAAGAAGCTTCCCAAATGGACACCAAACCCTGAAGCATCTGGAAAGCAGGCAGAAGGTGGGTACCTCATGTGGACAGAGCTTACTGTGTTTGGAGAAGTGGTGGAGAATACACACTTTGGCCCTGCTTCAGTGTCTCTTCTCTTCCCTGGGATCACTGCCTGGCCCTGTGACTCACTGTCCACAGATCTCTCAACTTCTGGTTCTCAGTTCCTCATCAGGACCATGCCCTTGTTCCAGTCTTTCCCAAGGGCCCATCAATCTTAACTCAGTCACTGTCATATGAATGATTCCCTGGATTTTGGTTTCTCAATTCACTAATCTGTGAATATCTCACTCCCTGGGCTCCATCTGCCAGTGAGAAGGAAATTAGGACAGAGGGGCACTGGATGGTGGGCACCAATCACTGCAGAGACTGGGCACCAATCACTGCAGCCTGGTAGCTGCTGTTATGCTCAGATTACTCCTGCATGGAGTTAAAACATTTCCCAAGATGGTTTGTTCACTGTAGGCTGTGTGACAAGCAAGGTGCAGCCCTGCTTCTTTTTCTAAACATCCTTAATATCAGAAGCCGTCTGATGGGTTTTTCCTTCAAGTTGTTCTTTCACAGTTAAGTCTTGGTTTGCACTCCATGTCCAAGTACCTGCAATTCTTGGTGGACATATTCTGAGTGTCTCATAAGCACTGCTGCCTCTGGTCAGCCATGATGATCTTTATTAGAACTTGGTAGTTAATTGAAACAATAAGAATGAATAAATGGACAAATGAATGAGTGGAATAATTCAGATAGTCCTAGGATCTCAAACACATGACCAAAAATAGTATGCCATTAGGATGTTCCAAATACTAAATTCACCCATACCTTAAACAGCAAACCTTAAAAGAAGTATAGCTATTTTTACATTTAAGTCAAGGTCTACGGGTCCAGCTGTCATACCAAAATTAGCATGAGAACAGTAAGTCTCACTGATTATAACCTTTCCTTCAATCATTCAATCACCAAAGTCCAAAATACTATGTATTTATCTTGACTCCAACCCACAAATGACACTATTGGAACATATGAAATTTTATTCTATTAAAAGGGAGAGAAAGATATAAGCTATAGCAATGCCTTACCATATCTTCATATCCTTCAGTACTTAAAAAACCAGGGAGCAAATCTTGAAATTAACACAGCTAAATTTTAACAAATTTGTGGATAATCAGCTGTAGGTCAATTTTGAGATTAAGTATTCTTAGCCATGCATTTCTAGTCATTTCACATGAAGTCAAGACTATTCTGAATGTTTTCCAGGATGCATATGTTTCTAGTATCAAAAATAACATCAAATCTAAACTGGCCTCCTGGTTTCTCACAAGTCTAGTAAAGCATTCTATCCATTTATGACCTTTCTGTGCACCTAAAATTATCATCCTTTGCTATTTTTATTCAACAAGGGGCTTAGTCTCTTTATTAGCTTTATATTTAAAGGGATGAAGAATATTATTGCTCACCTATATGGTCATTATTGAAATCATTGAACAACTTCTACCAAAGATGTGAAGGCCAGATTTAGAAAAACTGATAAGAAACATAAATGCCTAATGCCTAATCATAGCACAATACACAGTGGGTCCATCTATTTTGCCTATCATCATAGGATAGATCCGGACAACTTGTACCTTATTTATTGTGTCTGTCTTCCAGTTCTTGATTTGATTGTTTTGAGATGTTCCCATTCTATAACAAGTCTCATTTGAATTCAGCTTTGTGTATGAGATATTATATTTCTTCAAATGATCTGTCACTTTAAATTTTGGTAATATTCATTTTTAAAACTATGCCATGATCAAAGTTTTAAATATGTTCTTTATCTCACCAGGAAGGAAGCTAGAATGAACTAACCAATATTTTTATTCTATGTACTCATTCATTCCCTTATTCACTCAAATTGTGACTTTTGAGCAGGTTGAATGCAGATGCTGAAGATAAATACACAGATGACACTGAACCTACCTTCAAAACTCCTAAGAAAGAAAAACAGTGAAGGTAGGGTAGATGTCCCTATTGCACTAAAATGTTCTAAGTTCTGTGACAGAGCAGAAATGACAACATAAGCCAAGGACTGGAGAAAAATTACAAGGAATTTTAAAATGTCAGCATATTTGAAAGAAAATCTCTAATACAAGCTTAGCTAAGAAGTGACTATTATTGGCCCATCTGTTCAAAGCCATCTCTAAGAAGGCAATGGACAGACTGTTCAAGATTATTATACCTCCAATAACTACAATAGTTCATTCTTAAAAGCTGTTGAAACCAAGGACTGTATGTGTTACCAACCCACAGTTATAGCTACAACATCTGGCCAAAAAACTAACAATATTTAAGGACTTAATCTGGAAGCAGAGTTCAGCTCGAAATGTATTTACTAAGATTCTTGTGTACAATATCAAAAATGACTCTGTTCTGTAGAAATTAATGCAAAAACAATCATGATGGGTGGATAATTTAGAAGCTGGCACATGCGAACAAATGTTTCCGCATGAGGAGTCAAACCTACTTCCCATCTTGGGACTGGAGCAGAATTTGTACTTCTGCCTTCTAAAGAAACAGGATGCTACACATCTGTCATTCTGTCTTCAGATTGGTTTCTCTCACCTCTTGCACTCTGCTCAGTGCTTCATGTGGATAATATGAAGACTCTTTCTTCAGGTTCCCTAGCAGTTGACTTTGGGTGGAGCTCAGTCAGTGGGAAATGTTAACTGGAGAGGGTGACTGGAAGTCAGCGCCCACAGTGCTCCACCTCCAGCATTTCTGTCTCATGTGGCATCTCTAGAGGCTGCTGCACTTCCTGCATGGACCTAGCCCTGGTATTCAGGTCTGTGGCACAGCCTCCTCTGCCCAGTGGCCTTGACCCCTCCAATGGGCAGATAGAATCTACTCTGCCATTCTTTTCTCAGTTGCCCCATTGTATTGTTTGGTTTCTCAGTGTTCCCATCACCTACAGACCCACTGTCCTCCGTTAAATTTCCTCTTTTAACCAATAAAAAGCATTTCTGTTTTCATAAACTAACTGACATCAAGGGCTTAAATTAAGACATTATGCCACTTTGAGGAAATGGTAACTTATTATGAATGTAATTAGAAAAAAAAATCAATATAAACATGGTAATAACTTTAACATTCATCATGTGGGCTAAGACACAATGCAATAACGTGGTTCAAGAAAAGTTATCATACAATTTTAATAGCAAATAAAATCCTAATAAAACCAAGATATCTAAAAGAATGGATAGAACAACAAATATTCAGAGACCTCTAACATGAATTTTTCCTTCACAACCAAGTTTTAGGTAAGTAGTAAAGAACAAAAAGCTCTGTTTCCAACCAGTACCTACAAGACCAAGTAAGACCTCCTATACTTCTTCCTCCCAGTGAGCTGAACTGAGAGTAAGGAAGATTCCAACAGAAGGCCTACTCAGGACATGATCTCTGTCCTCAAGAAACCTGCACTACAGCAGCAAAATTAAATAATAAAGAAGCAAATGATTAAGAACACCATGTAAGGATACACAATACTGGAAAAAAGGACCCCATAATAGTAAGGTAGAGAATGACTGGAGGCGGTGCAGCAGGGGGGAGGCAGACTATTTGGTGGGACAGTAGGGAAGGCTATTAAGGAGATGCTATTGAGTTAGACTTGAATGCTGAGATGTAGCTGACCATAAAAATCTAGGGAAACAAGTACCAGCAAAGCAGAAGTGAACATGAGGGCCAAATGTACAGTAAATGTGACCTGTTTTGTGAAAAACAAACATGTCAGAATGAGAAAATTGTACCTGCTGGTTATTCAAGTGACAAAATATACCAAAACAGAGAAAAAAAATTTTTTTGAACTTGTATTTCAGTTGCAATAAATTCCAAGACAAACAAACAACTCCACAGAATATAACCCAGAACAGTGTGAACTCCCAGAACCCACTCCATGATTGATGGTAAATATACCCCTACATAACCTGTTAAATTATTATGGTCCATTGTTCATTATGAATGCTTTATATGCATTACTTCATTTAATTTTCAAAATGTGACATAAGCATTGTTACATGATTATTATCATTTTCAATTTGAACTGAAAAACTGAGAAACCTTGCAGCTGGAAAATATCGAACATATGCTTAAATCCAGGTTATCTTGCTGGACAAAATACCTTCTTACCTACTATAGTGAGCTACCGTGGTCAAAGAGGGAGACTTTATTCAGAAAAATCTGAGCTCAAATCCCAGCTCAGCAGTCAGTGTGTAACATGAATTAATATGAGAGAGGAAGATTTTTGTTTTATTATTGCAATTAAGTACTACCTTATTCAGAGGCTCAGCTGTTCCTTCCAAGGCCCCAGGGCTATAAATTTCATCAAAACTTTCCTACTTTAATACTGCCTGAAGTATCCATCCACATTTTTATGATTTAAAATTTATGTTTTTATGATTTAAAATTTTAAAGATTGTTAGCGAGATATATTGTTAATGTAATAGAAATACATTCTGAATACATTTAGAAGATGCTTTTTAAAATTCTGCATGCTTCTGCATCACACGGGAGATTAATGTGTCTCCTAAATGGGCTATATTGTTATTTACTTTTTCACAATGATGATAAATAGCCTAAATTATTCTTAAGCCATTGATATTCTCCCTTTAACAGAAAAAATTACCATAATATAATTTGTTCAAGTACAAGCATTTGTAATTTAGACTACTGGTAATCAGAACCTAGAATGCAAATATTTTTCCTCTAGTTTAACTTCTGCAAGGTTTTCAGGTATTGAAAAATAGTCAAAAGTAAAGGACAAAAGCTTTTTCCTTAAACTGGTATAAATTCGTTATGCCATAGTTTAATGACTAATGAGCCCTCCATTACTAATAAAGTGCTTTTTATTTTATTCATTTACTACACTGTTAAATATGTGCCACGATGGAATAACCTTCAGATATATAAGCTGTTAAGTGCCTACAATTCACCTTTAGGAATAAATGTATTGTTACATGATTTTAATATTGAGAGACAAAGGCAGAAATCAGAATTGACTCATTGATGTTTAGTATATCTGAGATTATGATTTACATATGTTTTTACTTTTTTATATAACAGGTTTTGAATATTAAGCAAGATCACTTGTATGCATTACTACAGCTTTTAAAGGACCTAACCTATTCCTAGTTAAGAATTTATCACTGGAATAATATGCTTTTGATCAATTTATTATTTAATAAAGTAAATCAAATAGATGCATATCACCTGTAAAAATTTCCAGCTTGTACTGTTAGTGAGAAAGCCACTATCTCTCTATATTTTTACAATGGAACCTAAATGTGGGAGCTTCGTGAATATTTTTCAAACTCTTAAAATGCCTTTCTTATCTATTTTGTTTATTATAAGGCAAGTACTTAAGAAAAACTGTAAAACTTTACATTCCGACCAATGACAACCCAGTGAGAAATGAAAAGGTTTCACTTTTTAAAAGTAGAAATTTTATGCAATAAATATGAACAACAGTAAAAATTTATTTTACATGAAGAGTAAATTCATAGAGGAAAAAATGTATCAATCCTATTATTTCTTATGATAATTAGCTTCATTTTAATATGTATTTTTGTTTAGAGCCACAAGAAACCTCAAGGTACTCTATTTTCATTACTGAATGCCAACCTCATGAACTAAAGCATGTACTTTCTATATCAAATTTTTCATTGCTAATGATATTAATACTCATGGAAGATAAATGATACTATCTCCTACATATTATTCTCTGGAAAAAGCAGTAATTATATTGAAATGTAATAATTAAAATTTGATAAGATTGTCTTTTCAAAATAATTCAATTTTAAATATTGATCACGTCAGTGACTAAAAATCTAACAACAAATTAGCCTATTTAATCTTTGCTTATTGATCTCTCCACATTCTCTAAATATACTGAATTACAAAAGAGTTACAGCACGTTTTTAAATAACACTGAAATTAATATAGTATAGGAAACCATGAATAACCCAAGGTCAGAACTCATTGACATGCAAAGATCAAGCTAAGTACTTTTCATTAATTTGATTGCTTCAAATAAATAATGAAATTCAATGGCTGTTTAAAATTATAAATGCCAACTTTACGCCAAAGTATTCTTCAAATATATTAGCCAAACAACTACTAGTGTTGCTTATAAAATTAAAGCTAATAATTACAGTATTCTTAAATTTCAAAAAAAAACAAGTCAAACTTGCTATAAGTCAAAAGAGTAACATTTTGCAATTGCTCAAATGGTTAAGAATGAGCTTCCAAAAACTCGTAAAGAGAAACTTACAGATATGAATGTAAAAACTTCAGTGTGTCTGAATTTCTTAAACAAATTGTCCTGTTTTAAACTAAAGTTAAATATAAACATACATAATTATAATCCAAAATCAAATTGCCAACACTAATCCCCATAGTTTATATTTCTCATTCTCCAGCATCTATCATCTTCCTTGACTGATGCTTGACCTTTGGACACTCTTGACTTGTGATGAGACTGATGCATATTTTGCTTTATAGATATAATAATTTTCATGCGTGGCTTAAAACTACATTTGCACTATTTCTAAACAGTTACTTTCATAAAATGATGGTTTTAAAACAACATAAATAACTTTGTTCATATGAGCCAGCTATCTCACCCTGTGGCGATACTACGTGCTAACACAACAGCTGTAATTTAAATTACTGATACATAAAAGGCACAGTTAAATACTTACTAAAAGAAAGGCAGGGAAATCTAGAGAGATAATCTAGCAATAAAAAGAAGATACATAATAGAGACAAATTATGGGGTGTCACAAGATCTAGCAACTTGAGCTCTCTCTTTTCTTCATTCTCTCTTCCTCTTTCTCTCCTCCCTCTCCTTTTCTCTCATCTCTCTCCTCCCTCTCTCTCCTCTCCCCTCTCCTCTCTCTCTCCTCTCTCTCTCTCCTTTCCTCCCTCCCTCCTTCTCTCCCTCCCTCCCTCCCTGCCACTGACAGAACCAAAGGAAACAGAAATTCTCATGAAATATGGAAGAGAATAGCATATTCAGCAAACTGCTAGAACCAATGATGTGTTAAGGCACAGAGTGAATGATGCAACATAGTTATGGATAAGATAGAGGAAGGAGTCTTCTACGCTACTGCTCAGGAGAACAGAATTATGACAGAGCTATGTGCTCAAGTAACAAACATTCATTTCTTCTCAAAACAAGTAGCAGTCATCGTCGTAACCCACTGAAGAAGGCAGATACTCTACAGTGTACTTGGGAGTGTGTGCGGGGAGGAGCATAGAGTGAGACACATTAACAAGTAAACAAATGCTTAAGTAACCTCAGAGAATGCTGAGTTCTGGGAAGGAAAAAGTGACACCTAGCAAGGGGAGATTGGGCAGGAAAAGCAGAGCCAAAAGCAGGGGCAATGCTGAGAAAGCATATCAAAATTGCTCTTCAAGAAAATGTCATTTGTGTTGAATTTCAAATATTGAAAAGGTGAGAAAAGAACATGATTTGGAGAAATGTTCTGGGCAGAGGGACTGAGAAGACAAGTTAGGAAACCTAATGGCCTAGACACTATAGATATGGGTGACCAGACTTTAGTCAGTTGGCTAAAGTGAGTACTACCCTACAAAAAGCTACTTAGTTTTGCTACAATGTCACAACCAAATATCCTTGAAGTTGAGCATGGTGGGCTAAGGCCTATCCCAGAATTCAGAAGGCTGAGGCAGGAGGATTGCTACAAGTTTGAGACCTGCCTGTGCTAAACAATAAGACTGTTTTAAAAACTAAAACATCATTTAATTAATTAACTAGTCCACTGTAGCCTACAACGTGGGGTGAGGATAACGGAACAGTAAAATGCACACCAGGTAAAGGTCCACAGATGCACGGCACCAACAAAGGGTTGAACACCAGCTGGACCAGAGCCTTCTAGAGCTTGAGTACTTGTACCAACTGGATGGAATCAGAGCTCATAACTGAGACATAAATGTCTTGTTGTTGGTGAAAGTCCTTCCTAAGCCAGGTTTTATTCAGGTCTTATCAGCAGCAATAGTGGACTTCAGTCAACAGTGAAACCAATACTGTTCCCAATACTGCTTTCTTCTGCCTTAATAAATTCTGAGAACTCTCAGTAAATTTTTGTTTCTTTGAACAAGACAGACCACTCTGGTACAGAATAACATAACTGAAGCATACTGGCTCAAAATAAACTAGATTTTCGGATTTCTAATGTTTAAGGTAACAGCAAAAGTCACCCAGGGAGCTTTTTTAATAACTGATCAGGGATTGTGTTGTAAGATACAGGTTCAGTAGTTTGGGTTGGAGTCTAAGATCTGAATGTTTAATAATCTCACTTAAAACTCTAAAGCAGATGACATTTTGAAAAAACATAAGCTGGGCTACTTTCTAGCTCTCCCTTCTTCACCTTTCTGTGATCTGCTCTGCTCTAAGGTTCAAGGTGACATCTTCTCAAGGGGCCCAAAGCCAGCACTTGTAGCTACACTTGTTCTGTTATTTTCCCACAACTGTTGAGGAAGTCGTTGTGATGTTTCTATTTAAAAGGCCCCCTGCAGAGTATCAGACTCCTTAGGGAAAGAAAAGTAAATGAAAAGAGTTAACTGTGTCAACATATTAATTTATCCTATAATTTGCTTAATTAAGCAGTAAAATTAGACAGAACAACTTGCTGGAGGACATTTCACTCACAGAGAATCTGGAAGTGAGTTATAATTTCTCTCCTCTTGAAAAGACTCAGGAAAATGGCACTAGAGGATGGAGGCTTGAACCCTCTCTATTCTATGAGCTAGCTTCATGGCTACAAGCATCAATTAATAAAGCTGACCTCCAGTTTCCTCCCATGGAAAATGGACCAGTTTCACAGGACTACTGCAATACCTGCACACAGTAACAGTCATCAGTTACCTACAGTTCTGGCATGGTTCTACTGTACTCTCCTTTAATTATAGTTATTTTCATAATAAAATTAATGTTTCATTATGTTATATGATACAACTCAATAAACCATTTGACTAAAATTTTACACTATGTTTAAATATATCAGGGTAGGAATTTTTGGTAGGAGTTCTATAAGATTTTCCCCAATTGTGGTACATGAAAATGTATCAGTACTTCTTTTGAACTCTTTACTGTTAAGCGCTGTGCTAAGTAGCTCATGTACTTGAATAATACTACTACTGCTAGATTATCATGTTACACTTACAAAATTAAATTTATTTTAAAAGTTGTTAATGAACAAAATCTCAAGAATCACTTCTGATAATAATTGTGATATTCATGTTTTTATCACCTGAAAAATCATGAAAATTACAAGTAGGTTTATTGTCCAGATCGTCACACCAGAATAACTGTGGCCAGAGGAGGTATTCTACAAATATTTGCAGAATATTCACCTGTCAATTTGACCGAGCATAAATTAGATAACCACTCACAGAGTTAGGTTACTTATCAGTAAAGTGGTTCTAATAATACCAACCATGAAAGATAGTTTTCAGAATTAATGTAAATGTACATGAACTACTTAGCACAGTACTTAATAGTAAAGAGTTCAAAGAAATATGGATACCATTTCCTATCCCACAATATGGGAAAGTATTATGGAACTCCTGCCAAAAACTCCTACACTAATATATTTAAACATAAATAAATCATCTTTACTGCAAGCATAAGTCATGCACCCACATGTAATTGTAACCAACTTTATTATCACATCATTAATGTCTTACGAAGCATAATATGGGAATGTTACACATGAAACTGAAAGAAGAGTAATTACTTTCAAGATGCAAATGTCAAAGTTATGTAAAGACCTATCTGGGATTGTTCCTAAATATTGTGATCATCCTGATCAGTGGATAGTATGCCCAGATTTCAAGGAACAGGCATTGACTTTCTAAGGAAAAAAAAAAAAAAAAAAAGAGGTCACTGTAAGAGGTATTTGTTCTCTAATGCCACTATAGAAAATTCACAACCAAAATTGCCAGGCATCTGCAATGGACCAAGCTTGAGAGATTAAATAAATACAAATTTAAAGTAAATTGCCTTAGAGTGACTGAAACTGTTGATTATCATAAGTGACTATCTTTTGGCACTACCACTGAGAAAGTAAGATAGGAAAAAGAAAAGATACACTGTGTCTTACTATGACCTTTCCAAATGAAGTTTGTTATATAAAAATTATTATTTCACCAACTATTGATTCTTAGTTCCCACATGTCATGATTGATTTGGATCTAAAATGTACGAGCACTTCAAATAGCAAATGTGGTTAGAGGATGAGTTTTTGAAAGCCAATTGGTTCATTAGAGTTTGAATTTCATCAGTGAATTAATCCTTTGATCAGATCATTATTTGTGTGATACAAATACAGAATGGGAGCTGATGGGAATGCAAAGTATTTTTACCCTCTAAGATATCTTGTCACAGTCCATACCTTAGCTGCCTCCATATGAATTATCACAGGATGTTCTGAGCGGTGTTACAAAAAGGTAGCTTTCCATGAGCCAATGTTGGTAATCTTACTTTGAATTATTTTTTTTAAAATTGCTTTTAAATATATAAACAAAGAAAATTTGCCTTTTGGTAAGTTCTTGCTTTCAGCTGTAAAATCTTAATATAAAACAGAAGACCTCTTTATGTCTTTGAAATAAAACCTAGTATTTCCCCATTTACATGCTTCCATATGCTATCACATATCATTATCCATTATAATAATGGGATATGTATAAGTGAGAAAAATGTGTTTCCCAGTGAAAAATTCCACTTCTCTTGGGAATCCTATTACTCATTTACATAGCAAATGGCACAGTTAATGGTCTAGCTGTCGGTGAAGTAAATAAGATAGAAGACACAATTCGAGGTATTACTAACTAAACGCTATTTAAGCCAAACAAAGCCATTAAAATGCATTGAAATCCTCTATACTGTATTCAGTATAAGTTTGTGAGATATTTATTTTTCCCTTCAAGTTGGTAATAACCATTATATTTATTTTTCAAAAAGGATAACACTAGCCTGGTTTCCTGAATATAAAATGATTTAATAAGACATATTATTAATATGTTTACTTATAAATCTCTATCTTACTATTTTTGACAATTTTATTTCAACAAAACAAAAATAATTAATAGTAAAATGGCAGCAGCCATGCAGGGCTGGAAAGAGAAACAAGAAGCCAATTCGCCCTTCCTATGAGTCAGACAGTGCACAGCTGGGAGATAAGAGCCTCCCACCAGCTCCTAGCAACCAGCTGATTCCAAGGATCACAGGCTGAGTTGATAGCAACTGAGGTACAAAAATAACTTAATTCTTGTATTGTTTTATTGACTTTTCAGGCTTAAAGCTGGTAGTCCTAGCATCTATTTGGAAGATAACAATATATAATATAGCAACTATGGGGGATTTCCTTCTGTCTTATTTTTGAAATCTAATATTGTTCTCACTGTTTCATTGCATTTTATTGTTACGCTTTATTCAATGTTCTGTTTTGATTGGTTTTATTCTGTTCTGTTTTGTTTGATTTTATCATGTCTGATAATACAGGCAGCAATTTTGAAGATAAGAGGCATTATGGTAACCATTGTTGATTTCCTATTATCCTGTTTTGAAATCCTGTATGATTTTTGCAATTTTGTTTTGGTTGGCTTTACTCTATTTTGTTTGATTTTATTTTCTTTAAAATATAATGTTTAAAAAATTAAATAGTAAAATATTCAAGAGTATTTGGTATGGTTTAGATACTGCTTGAGTGTATTGCTGGCTTAATATGTTGAAATTTAATCTCAAAATTTTAAGGTTTTAAAACAGAAAAAATTAGTTTGTGCTGTCATTGTTTAATTGTTTGATCACTTTTAGGGCTAGATCTTATAACCTAAACAACTACTTCTAAGATAACAATACACAATATATTAACTAGTGTTGATTTCTTACTGTTTTTTTTTGAAATTCCGTATTATTTCTATCCCTTTTGCTTTTTAAAATAAAAAATACAAACAAACAAAAAATAAAACAGCAAAAATTTATTCCAATCAAAGTGTTTGGGGACAGAGCTTTTGTGGAGGTGATGGAGATTAGGTAAAATCATCAGGATGAAGTTCTTATTAATAAATATTGGTAGCTGCATAAAAAGGAGATAGACCAGAATACACACATATATGTACTCCCTGTCTCTTGCCAGGAACATGTAAAGGCCTAAGCACATACACATGCTTTGACCTAAACTAAGTTTTTTTCTTAATAAAGTTTCCTGGCCTCAGGTATTGCATCATAGTTATACAAAATATAAATACATTATAATTATTACATTATGAAGAAGAACAAAAATAAATCAGTGAACACACTTTGAAATAAGATGATAGAGATACTTAAAGTAATCACATTACAATACTACAGTGTCAAAAGAGGTATTAAGGATTCCAGGCCTGTAGCCGCAGACAACCATGTCCTGCCTGAATATGCCATAATTAGGGGCTGCTTTCCCTATGCTTTTGGTGGTTACACTGACTAAATTATCAATAAATAGAAGAAATTTTGTTGAAAGGACCTAAAAACGCTATGAAAAAAAAAATGCACCTTTATGTGGATAGCTACACTATCACCACCACTACCATCATTTAAGATGGAATTAAGGTTCAACAATCAATTCAATGAGGACAGGAAGTCTAAGAGAAAAATATCCAGTACTTTTCATGAAGAGAATCTTGCTAAGCAACTGCTTGAAAAAGAAATGGGGGAAAGCAGGAAGTGAGCAGAAAGACTGAGTGGATGGGTGATACACAATAAAAGGCAGTATCACATGAATTTGTACTGGAGTAAGACTTTTATTGAGATATGAAAGTCAATGAATCGCTCTTCATAAGTTAAAGAGGGGAGTTGGCTAGTCACTATGATATGTAAAACAGCTAGTTTAGCATCTAGAAGGCATAATATTTAGAGGCTAAACAAAACAAAACAGGAAAAAAAAAGAAGCTTAGACGACTAAGATGGCAAAAGAGGCATCAAACAAGACACATATACATAATGTTTTATAGAGTAAAAGTAGTTACTGTTTCCCTAAAGAGAATTTGCCCAAAAGTAAGTGACAACATTAGAAATGATCACTTTATAATTTTTTCCAATAATTTAGAACAAATATAGTATCAGCCTAATAATGGGGAAAAGGCTTCCAGGAGGCTTTCAAAAATCTTGTACTTTGGGGATGTTATTTTCAGAATGGACAAATTCACTGGATAATATTCAGGTTCTTACTTGACTTTTTCTGGGAGGTCAGATTTTGTGAATTTCTCATCTCTGTCTCTGTCTCTGTCTCTCTCTTTCTGTCTCTCTCTCTCTCATGTACACATGTGAACTCACACATACACAAAACAGAAACAAAAACATCATAGACACAGATTTGAACCTGTGATCTCAAGAATTCTTAGTAATAATAACTTTAATTTTAAAAATAAGTATTATATTTTATACTTATAAAAGCTATAATTAAGCTTAGTACTTTCTAGAATATTAAAAATGGGTTGAGGCCCAGAAAGTTCAAAAGAAAACTTCATAATAGCCCTAATTGAAAGGAAATTACTTAAACGACCTCCTGAAATCATAGGTAGTCCCAACTGAAAAATCACCAACTTTCTCCAAAGAAAAATAGAATTCCCTATAATCTATGGGAAGAACAAAACAATGAAAGCATTTTGTATCTTAGCTGTGATTTAAAAAACACATTACTGTAGCTTATGCAATAAATGCAGCAGATGATGCACAGGGAGTAGGAAAGTGACTCTCTAGCCAGTAGAGTCAGGTAGGCCGTAAGCTCTTTAGCCTTAATAGCTAAAGTCAACTTGAAATGATATGTCTGGAATCTTATTCAAAATTATCCAAGTTGTGGGGTGGTTTTGTGGTCTTATCTGAAGTGAGATTTCTCATGATTTCTGAGCCATGTTCTTGATAAGTACATAAGTCTGATATATACTGTTTTTATATGTATTTTAACTTTTTTATCTTTCATCAACCAATGCCATCTATACAGAAAGATTTTCTGAAATGAGAAATGAAAATAAAAGAATTTGAACCCACGGGCATGACTGCGCACTGCAGCAGCATCGCAGAGCATGGGGCGGACTCCAAACCCTGTTCCCAAGTGGTAAGACCATGGCCTGCATCTGGGGCTAGCCTAACGGGACTGAAGGACCAAACACTAACTCAAAAGGGAAAAATGGTAAAATAAAAAAGCAAAATGCAATCTCAAACATCTAGTCCACCAGGAGCAAGTACAGGAGACATTGCAATAGAAGACTCCAAAAGTAACACATCGGAAATCTTTGAAAAGATAGCAAGCATAATAATAATAATAATAATAATAAAAACAACCCCATCAGGCTATAGAGGAAATCAAATTAGAAGTACTCTCCCATGTAAAGATAGAAATAACAACCTTAGTAAAGGAATTATTGAATGCAGCTAAAGAAGAAATAGAGAAAAAAGTACATAAGCATGGGAAACTGATTGAAACCTTGAATGAACAATATAGAAAACAAGCAGAATTCATGAAACAAACTCAAAGAGACATACAAGAAACAAAAAATTCTATTGAAAGTGTGCAAAACCACTTAAATAAAACTGAGGACAGAATTTCAGACCTTGAGGACAGGATTGCAATTAGTGAACAGGAAAGGACAGAACTTTTAAAATAACAAAGCAGCATGAAATGACAATCCAGAAGCTTTAAGATGATGCCAAGAGTAACAATATAAGATTAATGGGCATTAGTGAAGATGCAGGAGTCAATAAAAACAACATATGTAAAATATTCACAGAAGTAATAGCAGAAAATTTCCCAAACATGGGGGAAAAAATCTGATATGCAGATCAGTGAGGCATATAGAATGCCAAACAGTCACAATCAACATAAATCCACACCCAGACACATAATACTTAAGATCTCAGACATACAGAATAAAAGGAGAATAGTAAAACCTGTTAGAGAAAAGACAACTCACCTTTCAAGGAAAGCCCACTAGAATCATGGAAGACTTTTCAGCACAAACCCTCAAGGCATGATGAGCTTGGTGTGAAGTATTTCAAGCCCTGAAAGAAAACAACTTTCAACCCAGACTGATGTACCCAGCAAAACTTTGATTCAAACTTAATGGAGAAACAAGACACTTCCATGACAAAGAACAACTGAAGAAATTCACGCCCACCAAACCAACCCTAGAAAGAGTATTGAAAGACATACTAGACAGAGATAAAAATGACCACAATCCCCAGAAAAACAACAGAAAGAAACCACCAGGTAGAAAAAGCAATTAAATAAGGGGAAAAGCAGGAAGCAAACAACTGGAAAATAACATGGCAAAGTCAAGCCAGTACATATCAGTGATATCCATAAGTGTAAATGGCCTCAATTCACCTATAAAAAGAAATAGGTTAAAAGAATGGATCAAAAAATATGATCACACAATATGCTGCAAACAAGAAACACATCTGAATCAAAAGGAAACTCATAGATTAAAAGTCAAAGGATGGAAAACAATATTTGATGCAACAGGAACCCAGAAAAAAGCAGGAGTAGCTATTCTATTTGCAGACAATGTGAACTTTAAACCTAAAATAATTAAAAGAGATAAAGAAGGTAACTACATATTCATTAGTGGAAAAATTCAAGAGGAAGAACTAACAACTATAAATATATATGTGCCAAATACAGGAGCACCCAACTATCTAAGACAGATAATAATGGACATGAAAAACCAAATACACAAGAACATAATTAAAACAGGGGACCTTAAAAGCCCATTGTCATGAAGAGATAGATCAGCTAGACAAAAAGTCAGCAAAGAAATAACAGAACTGAATCATACCTGTGAACAATTGGATTTAGTAGATGTTTACAGAATGTTCCACCCAACCACATCAGAATACATATTCTTCTGAGCTGCACATTTTTACATTCTCCAAAATAGACAATATATTATCCCATAAAACATTCTTAAGTAAATGCAAAGGTATTGAAATCATACCATGCATAATATCTGACCACAGCACACTGAAATTGGAAATTAATGGCAAAAGAAATTCAAAACCTGCATAAATACATGGAAATTAAATAACAACTTTTTGAACAACCAGTGGGCTACAGATGAAATTAAAGAAATAAAACAATATCTATAGTTCAATGAAAATATAGAAACAACATACTGTAATCTGTGGGATGCAATGAAAGCAGTCTTAAGAGTGAAATATATAGCAATAAATTATCATATCAAGAAAACAGAACGAGCACAAATAAACAACCTAATGCTCCATCTCAAGCTTCTAGAAAAAGCAGAGAAAGATAAACCCAAAGCTCATAGAAGAGAGGAAATTGTAAAGATTAGAGCAGAAATCAATGCAATTGAAACTAAAAAAAAAATCCAAAAAATTAATGAATCAAAAAGCTGGTTCTTTGAGAAAATAAACAAAATTGACAAACCCCTAGCTAACCTTATCAAGACAAAGAAAGAAAAAACCCAAATTCATGCAATAAGAACTGAAAAGAGGGAAATTACTAAAGATCCCATGGAAATTCAAAAGATCATGAATACCTACTTTGAAAATCTCTACTCACATAGAGTGGAAAACACAGAGGAAATGGACAGATTTCTAGAAACATATGAACTACCAAAGTTCAACCAAGAAGATATAGCAATTTTGAATAACCCAATATCAACTACTGAAATTGAAAATGTAATTAAAAACTTTCCAACAAAGAAAAGCCCAGGTCCTGATGGATTCACAGCTGAATTCTACAAGAAATTTAGAGAAGATTTGATGCCAATACTCCTTAAACTCTTCAATGAAATTGAGAAGAAAGCAATCCTCCCTAAATCATTCCTGGAGGCAAGTATCACTCTGAAACCAAAACCAGAGAAAGATCCAACCAAAAAGGAGAACTATAGGCCAATCTCACTAATGAACATTGATGCAAAGATTCTCAACAAAATACTAGCAAATAGAATGCAGCAAATCATCAAGAAGATTATACATCATGACCAAGTGGGGTTCATTCCAGGGATGCAGGGATGGTTTAACATATGCAAATCAATAAATGTGATATACCACATCAACAGAGCCAAAAACAAAAACCACATGGTCATCTCAATAGATGCAGAAAAATCTTTCGACATAGTCCAACACATGTTCATGAAAAAAACCCTTCAGAAACTTGGAATACATGGTGTCTACGTCAACCT
>PVLA01013179.1:0-33387 GCA_004027455.1 Hydrochoerus hydrochaeris
TTTGTGCATGCCCGTGTAGGGGTCCTTGAGCACCGTCAGCTCGTAGATGCGGCCGAACTGCTCGAAGAGCGGCGTCAGGTCCTTCTCGTCCAGGTTGCGCGGGATCTGTCCCACGAAGAGCTTGATGGCGTCCAGGTCCTTCATGCCGTCGGGCTGCGCCCCGGGGGGCTCGGGCCCGCTGCCGCCCACCGGCGACGGCCGCGGCTGCAGGAGCGCGTGCTGCTGCCTGCGCGCCTCGCTCTCGGTCAGCCGGGCCATGGCGGAGGCGGCGGCGGCGGCGGCCGGGGAGGGGGACGCGCGCCCCGCCCGCCGCCTGGGCCACAAAGGCGGCGCGCAGCGACCCCTGGCGGCCACGGCGCGCGCTGCACCGCGGGGAGGCGGGGGGGGTGCGCGCGCCCGGGGTGCTGGGGGGAAACCGAGGCCCAGAGCCTGGAGACGGTGGGGGGAAACCGAGGCCTGGAGCGTGGGAGAGGTGGTAGTGGGGACCCCCGCTCGGGAAGTTGCGGGGTGCTGGCCTTGCGTCCAGACTCCTCAGCAGGGCGCCCCTGGCAGTGACAACCAACTAATGACAGCCGAGAGTGGGGAGCCCCCGCCCCCACACCTGCCCCGGGCTCTGCTCCTGCACCGCCCTGGGCTCCGCGCTGCCTCCGGGCCTTTGCACTGCCCTCCCCCTTCCCACCGCCCTGCCCTGCTCCGCCTGCAGCAGAGTGTGTCCACGCCTTCCTCACCCCTGGCTCGGGCTGGCCTCCGCTAGGAACCCCGCACCAGCCCCGACTCCCTCTCCTGGTCTCTCCTTCTGGGCACATTGATGCCCCTGTGGATTTTACTTCAGCGTTTTATTTCCGCTTGACATGGGCAGCCCACCGAATGCTTTTCAGGTGTTAGGTCCCTCGGGCTACACAACCAAGGTGGCTGTAAATAAATAAAACGAGGCCTGTAGACTACGCACACGATGCCGGGGGAGTAAAGGATTTAGGAAGGAAGGCTGCCGGGAGAGAGCAGCTCAGGGCCAGGGTGTGAGCGAGGGAGCAGGTGCAAAGGTCCTGGGGCAGGATGTACCCACTGAGTAGGAGGAGCAGTGAGGAGGTCAGGGACAGGGTGCCTGGGGGGACAGGAGTCCAGTATGGATGACAAGGATGGTCACAGAGGTTCCGCACCACCCGTGCAAGGAGCTAAAGTGAAGTATTAATGTCACCCACAGTGAGGTAAGGCTGGCACTCATTATGAATGTGGGAATTAAGAAAAGGAGAAGCCAAAACTCAGTCATCAGCATGAACGGCGTTGCACTGGGTGGATAGACGGTGTCTGTGGTTCACCCTCGCGCTGTAATATTACTCAGCCGGGAAAAGGAATGAGCTGTGATACTCACCATGGCGTGGACAGACCTTGATGCTCAGGGAGAGATGCCAGATGCAGAGGACACACCACATGGGCTCCGTGGACAGGAAACGCCCAGGACAGGCCACTCCAGAACAGGAAGTGGACTTGGGGGTGCCAGGCAGGGGCAGGGACCGGGGACAGCCGTGGGGGCAGATGTGGCTGCCTGTGCCCCACATACTACTCTTTATCTTGACGATGGGTTTTGGAGGCCCCCTCCCCCTCTGCCTTTCAGGCAAAGTCACCCTGGTCCCTGTACAGCAAACTGAATCCTAGACCGGTATTTACTTGAGAGTAGGATCCGAGGCCCAGAAACACCAAGGGACTGTCAGGCCGGGGACAGACAGGCACCCGGCTGGGGACTGTTTCTGGGGAGACCTGGGCAGGAGGCTCAAAGAACTTCGGGCCATGGGACCCTGGGAGAATTGTTACAGAAGACAAACCCAGAAGGGCACAGGGGCGTTGGCCTCTCATCCCTATGCTCTGGGAGGCTGAGGCAGGAGGATCTCGAATTTGAGCCCAGCCTGGGAGGCAACTCAGGGAGACCATGTTTCAAAATACAGGAATAAAAAAGATTCACTGAGCTGGCTGATGCCCTCAGTAACATCAGGGGCACAACAGGGCAGAGAACAGCAAGGCCGAGGCCAGGCCTCTGGGTTACTCTGGCCAGAAGTGACCTGGCCACCCCTGACATGATTGTGCTGGGAGATGGGAAGCCTTGAACTGTTGCTGGGCTGAGTAGACGTCTGTTTCTCCACTTGCCTGCCCCAGGACCTTTGCACTTGCTCAGTCTGCACCTCCCGAGTGGACAGTGGGAATGGACAGTGGAGCCCATGGTCTCTCAACCTGGGCACTGTGACTGCTGGGGTCGGGAGTGCTCTGGGGGCTTCCTGGGCATTGTGGGTGCTGAGCAGTACCCCAGCCTCCCTCTCCTGTCCATGCCAAGCCTTACCAGGGGTGACAGCCACATGTGTCCTGGGAAACAGGTGAGAACCTCTGCTCGGAGCAAAGAAGAGCCCCAGACTCCCTGTGCCTGCTCCTCTTGAGGTCACTGTCCCCTGCAGATCCTCTGTGTGGCTTCTCCCATGCCCAGCGTCCCCTCCAGACCAGAGCAGAAGTGTCGCCAGGTGCATGCTTGGGAATCTTGCAGCTGCCAGTCGCCCACCTGTTCACCCGGAACTCCAGGGCTGCAGGGACAGAATGGCGGGGACTCCTCTCCCAGATCCACCTGCTCTGCTCTGCCTTTGCAGAGGACTGAACAGGGGCTTCATCCATAAAGAGCAGCTTCAAGCTGTGATGGTGGATACATTGTGTCAATTCCAGAGGCTTGACTGACTCAGCAGGGTGCTGGATCCTATGTAATCAGCTTGAGCCCTGCAGGTGGGCAGGGAGATGGCGAGCGCCACACCAGCCTAGAGCGCCACCCTAGGGCGGGAAGCCTGAGGCTTGTTCTCTTGCTTTTCTGCTCTGGCTGCTTTTGCTGTCATCTTCTGCACCCTTGAACGGCTGCCCCTATGCCATAAGCCACCCTGGCTTGGAGCCAGCTGATTATAGACTGAAACCTCCACAAACTGTGAGCTAAATAAACCTTTCTTTCCTTCATTTTAGGTGCTGGGTATTTTCTCCCAGTAATAAGAGAAAAGTAACCAAGATAGAAGCCTTAAAAAAATTTTTTTTGGCTTTTAAGAAATTTCCTTTGAGGGGCCGGGGATTTAGCTCAGTGGCATAAGCGCCTGCCTGGCAAGCTCTATGTTGTGAGTTCAATCCCCGGTACCCCCCCCAAAAATGTTTTTTTCCATTGAAAAAAATTTTTTTCAGTGCTGGGGATTGAACCCAGAATCTTCACACTACTGTGTCCTGAAATTGCCCAGACTGCACCCCATGTGGCAGCTTGATTGCATTCCATGGGTATCACCACCCTCGGGCTGCTGGTGACATTTCTGGACTTAAGTCAGTTGTGTCTCTGTTCCTTCAGGCCACCTCCCTCACTCCCCACTGCTGCGCTGGGCTTGTGCTGCCCCAGGGCCTTTGCACGGCGGTGCCTCTGCCTGCTGCTCCTGCCTGGCTTCTGAAAAACCTGATGATGTCCCCTGCCTGGCCAGAGAGCCGGTATCTCCCACCCAGCTCCTGGTAGGCGCTCAGCACTGATGGAACCTGGCTGAATTTCTGATGACTCTGCCAGAGGCCTGAGACGCAGGGGGGGGGGGCTTGGGGATAAAATCATAGCCTGTTTCCTCCTCATTCTTCCCTAAATCCGGTGTGACCACAACCATGTTCACAGGATCGACACTGTATGCCCAAGTCACACTCAGCACCTAGACAGCACCCATGGCCCCAGCACTCTGGAAGGCTGAGGCAGGAGGATCCCAAGTTTCAGCCTCTGCTCAAACCTGGACCCCATCCTGTCCACCAATGCCAGAAGCCACCTGTGCCCCTGAACAGTGCAAACCTGCCACTCAGGGTCACTTACAATGGCCGTTAGTGCATGGCCCTTGCGCTGCCCAGTACCCATTAGCGAGAGAAAGCCCACACGCTGGCACAGGTGACACCAGTATGTCCCCACCTCTTGGGTTTCTGTCGTCACCCCTATTGGGATTTGGGGGACTAGACAAAAGGCGCACCAGGGTGTGCTCAGAGGGACCCCAAGGCCCAGCCCCAGCACTGCCCACCTGGACCAGCCAGTTGCTTGCACTTGTGCCGGGTACCCAGCCTCCTTCCCCACAGCGGCCACCAGAGGGCACTGTGAGCACCAAGTGGGGTCCTCCCTCTGCCTTCAGTGCTCCGAGGCTCCCACCTCCAGGGGCCAAAGCTCAAGGCCACCTGCAGCCCACAGGGACCTGTACAGCCTGCCCGGCCCCCCTGCAACCTCTGCTTCAGCCTCATAGGGGCTCCCTGCTCTTTCCACTTCAAGCTCCTGGCTGCCCCAGGGCCTTTGCACGGTGGTGTCCTCTGCCTGAACGGCTTCCTCCAGCTTTCCCCTGGGCTTACTCCCTGTCACTTAGGTCTCAACTCCAGCATCTATCTTGTGCCCAGTCCTCCAGGCTTACTGGGGCTCCCTGACACCTGTCTACACTGCTTCATGCTTGCATGATGTCCACTCCAGCCCCACCAAGTGCATCTCATCCATCCTCCCCATCTCTGTAAGGCTACAGGAGCCTCTGGCCACAGCCACAGGGCTTGCATCTCTTCTTGATGGTGTTTGCTGAATGATTCAAGAGAACTGAACAGAGCCGGGTGCGGTGGTGCACACCTGTCATCCCAGCACTTAGGAGGCTGAGGCAGGAGGATCGCTGTGAGTTTGAGGCCAGCCTGAACCATACAGTGAAACCCTGTCCCAAAACAGACCAATAAATAAATAAATAAAAGCCAGGCAGGGCTCTGGGTGCTGAGCGATCTGGGGGACCCCAGCAGCAGGCTGAGGGACTGTTTCCCAGCCCATCCTCCCCATGCTTGGCCAAGACAGTGCAGCGGCTGGGACGGTGGGGACCGCACCCCGCTGAATGCCCGCGGCCTGGGAGCCTTGTGGGTCCCATCTAGAAACAGGGTCTCTGGCACCATTGTAGCCAGGGGTGCAGCAGGATGAGCCCCAAACCCAAGACCTCCGGGGTGATGTGGGGAGACAGGCGGTGGCCTGGAGCCCAGCATGGCTGATCCAGGACGTTGTCTGGGGGTCACAAGTGGTGCCTGTCCCCCGTGTGACCGCCTCCCAGGCCGGTGATGCCACACACGCCCATCGTTCAGTATGGCTTTATTTTCTGAGCGGCACCAGCAGCCCTGGCCAGCCCGGTCTCCAGACGCCCTGCCAGGGAGTGGCGGGGAGTTTGCGTGGGGATGCCGCCCAGGCAGCAAGGGGCCAGGGGGCATCGATGTGCCCCGAGTCCACAGGCGAGGTCCCTTCCTCGGGGCTGGCAGGTGGGTGGCGCAGGGACCGGTCCAGGGACCTGGGGCCCCTGCTGGGCTGCAGAGCTGCTGGCCGGGCAGCAGGCAGCCACCTCATCCGGGGACACAGGGCCCTGAGGGTGGTGGCCCGGAGCTGGCAGCCAGAGTCGAAGACCAAGGCAGGGACGGGGCACCGGGCCGCTCCGTGATATACTGATTATATTGCTAATGGATCGATAACCTGGTCTCCCTGAGATCAGCGCCGCCCTCCGGCCGCTGCCTGCCCGCACCATCCCCGCCCCTGTCCTCCTGTTCCTCTCTCAATTCCTGACCGGCTCCCTCCTGCGACCCTGGTCCCTCCTGCAACGCGAAGGCAGGGGCCAGCTCCTCCCAGAACGTGTCCTCCGTCACGGAGGGGGAAACTGAGGCTGCAGCCCCGGGGTGGGGAGGCTGAGGGTGGCCAGGCCAGGGACTGCGGGAGTGGCACGGGTGCCAGTGCCGTGTGCGGGGCTGCGGGGCGCTGGCCGCAGGGGCTCAGTGGGCAGTGCAGAGCCGGGGGAGGGAGAGGCGGCTGGGGGCCCAGGGGATCCCCGCAGCCTGAAGGAGGAGATAAATAACCAGGCGGGGCCCCGGCACACTCGGGGACCGCCATGAGCCGGTGAGGGGCAGGGCCTGGTTCTGCCGGGCACCGTGCCCACCTGTCTCTGAGGCTGGCGGGTCCCCGGGTCGGGGCTCATCCAGCTTGTCCCCGAGTTGGAGGTGGCCCTGGGCCTCGGCCCGCCTCTCCTCCAAGGAAGGTCAGAGAAAAGGAGGAAACTCCAAAGCAAACCGAGCGCCCTGGATCTGCCTCGTGTCCCACGGGCTCCTGGGGTGGTGGCAGCAGCAGCAGGGCTGTCATTGCGTCTTGGCCTTGACCAGCAGCCTCTGCACCGTCTTGTAGAGCAGGCTGAAGTGCTGGGGACGGGACAGCAGTGAGGCCTGGGCCCCAGCCGCACCCCGAGACGCAGCCATGGCTCCCCGGGCGGCTGCTCACCTGCACTGCCGTGTAGGCCATGCCCAGGTAGGCGCCTATACACACAGCCAGCAGCAGGTCGAAGACGGCCGGCTTGACCCTGTGGACACACAGGGCTCGGCAGCTGGGGGCCCAGCTCTGCTTCCCGACCTCAGGGGCTGCTGTGTCCTGGGCCGTTGCCGGGGTGCAGGGCGTGCGGGGCCAGCCACTCACCTGTATGCATTCATCACCTGCTTCAGCTGGTCATAGAAGACGAACTCGGGGTCCCTGGGGAGACAGCGCTTGCTCAGTGGCCAAACCCACAAAATGACCCAGCTGGTGGCCCAGACGCTGGGTCACCTGGAGCCTCACTGCCCACCTGTCCTTAACGAGGGAGGCTGGCATTTCCTCAGGTCACACCGCCCTACTTTTGCAGGTGTTAAAGTTATTCTTTCAACCGGAAATAGGGTCTCTGGGCGTGGTGGTACACACCTGTCACCCCAGCACTTGGGAGGCTGAGGCAGGAGGATCGCTATGAGTTCGAGACCAGCCTGGGCTACACAGTGAGCTCAAGGCAACCTGGACTACACAGCAAAACCCTGTCTCAGAAAGACCGGAAAAAAAATTCTTACGGAAGTGGGTGGTCACAGCTGTGTGTCCATTCTAAGTTTCACCTCCCGTGGGTCCACAGGAGCTAAGTGGCCCAGGAGGAAGGGGACCTGCACCGGGGGCTCTGGGATGTTTCCTGCGGGTGGCGCCTCTCCTGCCATGAGGGCCTGGGCTGTCTGCTCCGCCTGCCACCCTCAAGCCAGACAACACAGGACACAGCAGTGACCCGGGGTCCCGGTGTGTGGGGCCGGGTCCTGACCGCCCTGTGCGTCCACTCCCTGCCTGGCTCAGCTCACCGCTTGTCAGCCCGGACGTGGTGCTGCCGCACGTCCTTGAGGTACCGGCTCAGAAAGTGCTCGAGCGTGCTCAGGAACGTGCCATCCTTGTCTAGCAGCTGAGCGGCCCGCGGCTGGTTGGTCAGCCAGTCCATCACTGAGTCCAGTTGCTCCTGCTGGACCTGCTGGGGGGATGCAGCCGGTCACAGCAGGCCTGCCCTGCCCCCTCTGGCCCAGGACCCGCTTACCATCTGCTCCGTGAACACCGGCATGTCCGGCGGTGTCCCCTGGGGAGAGAGGACAAGGCTGTGGGCGGGGCCCTGCCGGGCGGGGACAAGACCAGGGCAGGGGCGGCAGCTGGGCCTCACCTTCTCCGTCAGGTTGTAGATGACCCTGGTCAGTGCCTCTGCGATGATCCGCGTGTTGCGGGTCAGCGTCTTGGAGTCCACGCGGGACCTGGACAGGGAGCGTGTGGGACGTCACCCTCCCCTGAAGCTGGGGCCACTGGGGCTCTGCACCTTTCCTGACATAGCAGGGTGGACAGTGTCCCGGAGACACAGCTACCCTGGAGCTCAAATTTTGCAGTTACGGGAAGGTTCCAGGGACCGGGTCCTCGAAGAGGACACCAGAGAGGCTGCCACACCTGAGGGACGCACAGAGCCCCAGGGCTGGGGCAGGCAGGAGGGGGCTGACCTGCTCCAGGGACCTGGGCCCAGGGCAGCTGCCCACACCCTGGCCTCCTGGTGACAGCGCCCCGCTGGGGGACATGGCCCTGGAAGCTGTGCCCCCCACCTCGCAGCCCAGGGAGGCCGAAGGCCAGCGCGCACCGCACATCCATGATGCTGCTGCGCTGCCCATCGCGGTGGCTCTCCAGGTGGGACAGTGTGAAGGCTGGCAGCCTGCGGATGGCAAAGCGCTCGTGCTCCCAGGCCAGCACATCGTCCGCCAGGTTGATCTTTTTGTGCACCATGGAGAAGCGCACCTCGGGGAACTGGTGTGCCGCCACCTGCCAGACCAGGACCACAGGGACAGTCAGGTTGGGAACCGGACGCCCCATCCTCCCGCCTAAGGCCACACCCACTTATCAGCCCCGCCCATACCGGAGGCCACACCTACCTCAGTCACACCCACCAGCCTACAGCCACACCCACTCCTCCTCAGCCCCGCCCATACCTTCAGCCATACCTTCTCAGCCCTGCCCATCAACCTATAGCCACACCCACATCCCCTCATCCCCGCCCACCTTCAGCCACACCCACCTCTCAGCCCCACCCACACCTGAGATCACACCCACCCCTCAGCCCTGCCCACCAGCCTTCAGCCACACCCACTCTTCAGCCCCGGCCACCAGCCTATGGCCACACCCACTCCCCCATCAGCCCCACCACCACCAGCCAAAGCCCCGCCCCACCTCTCCTCCTCCTGGCCACCCCCACACCAGGAATCTCCAGGTTGGGAGGGAGGTCAGCCCCGGGTTCCCTGGGGGACCCGGCCCCACACCCACCATCTCAAGCTCCCGCAGGAAGGCGTGCTGCAGCGTTCCCTCCCTGGGCGGCTTGGACACGTGCAGGTGCAGGCTGCTGCCCCGGCCCAAGGTGTCCAGGCACAGGACGAAGGCCACATTGTCCTGCAGCAGGCTGGAGTCTGGGGGGCAGCAGCGCGGGCTTGTGGGGGGCTGCAGGGACCAGGGGTTCCAGGTCCCCCTGCACCCCTGACCTCCGCTCACCCGTGTGGTCCAGGTTGTCCTCCAGCCAGCGCTTGGTGCCCTGGTAGTTGAACTTGCCCCCTCCCGAAGCGAAGAAGAGGAGGTTGTACCTGTGGGTGCGGGGCGGGGCGGGGCGGGGTTCAGCTGGGCCAGGCTGGAGTGTGGGTGCAGAGTGGGACCCCTGCATCTTGTATAAGGTACACCCCACCTGGAGCCCTCATGGGGAGCCCCGCAGCACCCCTGCTTGCTCCTGCGGCGGGGTGCAGTGTGCCCCACGCCCACCCCCACCAGACCCAGGAGCAGGATCTCTGCCAGTGTCACCAGCTAGGGTGCTGCCGTGCGGGGGTCTGGGGTGCCCTCCACCCAGAGCCATTCGGACACATGGGGTGACCGCTGTGACCATGGCAACAGAGACCAGAGAGGCAGCCACGAACCAGGGACACCTGGGGCCCCACAGAGGGGCTCCGCACTTGGCCCGTGGGTAAAATACAGGGTCCTATGACGCCTGAGTGCCAGACAGCAGAAGTGGCTTCCGCCCAAGTATGGGACCCGCTGACGTTAAAAGCGGACGTACAGCCTGGTGTGGCGGAGACGCTGTCACCCCAGGACTCTGGGAGGCCAAGGCAGGAGGACTGCATGGTGCAGTCCAGCCTTGACCCCTGCCTTGGAGTTTAGAAACTCCAGAGGGGCTGGGGGCGCAGCTCAGCCAGAAGGCCCTGAGTGCCGCCCCAGGGGTGCAGCCCGCTCGCCCTGTCTGCAGGTCCCTCCTCAGCTGTGCCCTGAGCTACAGCCGGCTGGAGAAGTGAGGTACAGTCTGGACCAACCTACGTGGCGATGCACCGGGGACCCCCTCGGGCATAGACGCACACACGCGGGGCTTCCCTGCTTCCTGGGAACTCAACTCCCACGGGTCCGCCGTGCTCCCCGACGCTCAGCACCTGCCTGTGGCAGCCCTACTGTGACATCTCAGCAGGTGGCCGAGCCTGAGCCATTCCCAGCCCTGCCCTGCTGAGCCCGCTGCCACAGGAGCTGGAGGAGCTGGTTCTGGGTCCTGCAGCTCTGCTTGGGGTTTCTGCAAAAGGGACGCTGTCCTCTTAACCCTCTATTTAACCTGCTGGACCCAGACAAGCCTGCTGGTGCTGGGCAGCAGCCCTGGGACTGTGAGAAGGCTGAGAGGGGTCCCAGACACAGTGGCCCTGAGCTCGGCACTTGTGGCCCCTGCCTAAGCCAGGACCTCGCTCGGGGTCCTCCTACCACCAGAGGCCCCCTGGCAATGTCTTGGGAACCCTGTGGTCATCACCACTGCAGTGGGTGACGGAGGGGGACCGTCCCTAGGATGCCCCTGCAGAGAATGGCCGAGCTCTGTGGCCGGCTGCTGGCTGTCCCAGCATCCCGCACTGGCAGTGTGCTTGGCTCCGGTGGATCGGGGTCCCCAGAGGCGACACTCACGCGGCGTGGGTGCGCTTGTAGGTGTAGAGCCGAGAGAAGAGGCGAGCCAGCTCCAGCAGCACAGAGACGCCGCTCCCGTTGGAGTCCGCGCCCAGCGACAGCCACTGCAAGCGGAGAGGCGGGGTCAGGGGGGACAGTGCCCTGCCTCTGCGGGACCCTGATTTGGGACCCCGACTTGGGACCCCGACTTGGGACCCCAGGGCCCCCTGAGTTTCCTTGCTCGCCGCCCGCTGCCCTGTGCCACTGGGCAGAGAGGACCAGTTCTTAGAAAGACGAGAGGACCGGGTGCTGTGACTGGGAGCGCCCTGAGAGCCTGGCACACACCCGTGTGTGTTACCGTGTCACTAAGCGCATGGGGGTGATACCATGCGGACATGGAGGATGCAGAGCCTGGGCTCCACAGGCAGGAAACACCCTGGACAGGTGACTCCAGGGACAGGAAGTGGCCTCGTGGGTTCCAGGGCTGGGTGACAGCTCATGGGGTGGCAGCAAGTTCTAGAAGTAGACAGTGGTGCCGGTCGCTCGACCCTATAGCTGCACCAGAAACGATGACCTGCCACCCTGCACGGAGGGGCTGTGACGCTGTGAGCTGGGCCAGGGCTAGCGTGGGGTGGGGCGCACGTACCGGCGCCACCCCGAAGGCGTCGTAGTGGGCCACGATGACAATGGTGGGGAGGTCCTCGCCGCCCAGCCCCGTCAGCCGGCCCTGTGGAAAGACGGCGTGGGACAGGGCGCAGCGCCCCAGCGGGGGGGGGGGGGTTGTCTCTGCGCCCTGGGTCGTGCCCCTTCCCCCAGGATGCATCTGCCAGGGCTGTGAGGGCCCCAGGGACGCCCTGAGCTGTTTGGTCACCAAGCTAAGCCCCAAAGTGGACAGGGGCAGAGCTAGGGGGGCACCCTCAGGGGGGCTGAAGCAAAGGGGGGCCTGGCTGAGAATCCTGGCAGTGACCATGGCCTTGGCCTCCCCAGAAGCCGGGCCACCCCAGCAGGTGTGATGGCTCACGCCAGGAGGCTGAGACAGGAGGGTCACAAGGTCCAGCCCAGCCTGGGCAACTTAATAACTTAGTGAGAATCTCATCTCAAAACAAAACAAACAAACAAACAAACAAAAAAGGGCAGCAGGTGAAGCTCAGTGCAAAGGTCGAATTTAATCCCTCACATCTCAAAACAAAACGCAGGAACAACACAGCCAAGCCAGGCCCAGCCCTGCCCAGGCGGCTGCCGGGAGCCAGCAGGGTGGGCAGCCTGGGGCGCCAGCTCCAAGCACATGGAAGCTTCCAGGACCAATGCAGGGCAGACCAGGCCAACGGGTGGACCCTCATTGGGGGCCAGCGCTCACTCGGCTCGCCACACCTGAGTCCCTGGGACCCTCTGTGTGGTTCCAGAGAACGGGGTCTGCGCCCCCTGCCAACTCTCCATCCTCAACCCCCCACTGCCCTGCCCTGTTGGAGGTCCACACCGGAAGTGAGTTTCTGGAGGGAGGGGCAGCGTCTGGCTGGCTCACTGCTGTCCCCTGTCCAGGAGGAGCGGGCAGCCGTGCCAAGGCCCAGGGGTGCATGGGGGGAGGGGGCAGGTGGCCCGGCACTCACCTCCACGCTGGTGATCAGCCAGTCACTCACAGCCTTGCTCTGGACCCCGCTGGTGACCATCTGGAAGCCATTGGCGGTGGCCGTGTGTAGCAGCACTGAGGACATGGGAGTGGCCGCCTGAGCTCAGGAGCCTGGGTGACAGCCCTGCCCCTGCACTGGCACCCGGGCGCCAGGTCTGCGCCTGTTTTTTGCACCATGAAAACATAATCAAGCCGCTGCGCTCCCAGTCTGTGGGAGGCTGAGACAGGAGGATCACTGTGAGTTCCAGTCAGCCTGGCCCACCCGGTGCGTTCCCAGCCAGGCTGGGCTAAATTATGAAACCCTGTCCCAAAGAGTCCTGAGAAAGAAACCAACACAGTCAGGGGCCTAGGGTACAGCTCAGCGGGGGCGTCTGCCTTGCCCAGGCCAGGCCCTGGGCCCCAACCCGGGGCACACAAAGAACCCCAGACAGATGAATAAATAAAAACCACATGGTGACTTGGGCAGCTGAGACAGCAGGTACCCTGGGAACCCTTTTTCTTGTCTTTTTGAAACAGGGTCCCGCTCTGCAGTTCAGCCTGGCCTTGAGCTCACTGTGTAGCCCAGACTAGTCTTGAACTTGCCACGATCCTCCTGCCTCAGCCTCCCCAGGGCTGGGATGACAGGTGTGCACCACCGCGCCCGGTGTTTTTTTTTTTTTTTTTTTTTTTTAGACGGGATTGTACTAAGTTGCCCGGGCTGGGTTTACACCTGCGATCCTCCTGCCTCAGCCTCCCGAGTCGCTTGGATTGTGGGCAGGTCACTGGCACGCCTGGCTGGGGTCTGACTCTGAGGGGCAGCCACGGCCCTCGCGCAGGCTGGGGACACCCGTGGGCAGCCGCCCCCCGCCGTACCCACCTTCAGCGGCGGAGGCCGAGCCCTGGGAGGCAGAGGCGGCCTGGGTTTGCTCGTAGATGGACAGCAGGGCCTCGTCCTCCACGGCGAAGTAGACGGGGACAATGGTCTCCATGGCCAGCATCTCAGGCTCGATCTCCATGAATTGCTGGGGGAACAGCGCACTCGGGGCTCAGCCGGGCTCCCCACCCCTTCCCTTCTCCCCTCCCCCCCGCCCTGGCCGCATCGCTCACCCTGACCACATCCTGGGGCACAGCGGCCATGGCCCGAGGGAGGATGATGACCACGGCGCCCGCGGACTGCCGCAGCGCCTTCTGGTACTGCGCGTAGGAGAAGTCGGCCAGGCGCATCAGCACGCAGCGGCGGCTCAGCACGTCCGCGTCAACTGTGCGCGCCTCCGTGTTGAGCACCGCGTTCCGCGTGCCTGTGGGACACACACACACACATACACACACACACACACACACACACACACGGACAGACGACACAAGGTCACCTCATGCCTCCCGCGTGTCACCCGCACACCCCGTGCTGGGGCCCTGTCACCCTCTGATAGCGACCCGGGATGCCCACCCAGCCCCAGCCCCGGATCGGCGGGGCAGCAATGGCCCTGCTCCGTGGTCACAGCCCCTCTCCGCTCCGACTGGCCTCCCTGGTGTGGCCTCTTTGTGACCCGGTGCCAAGGAGACAGTCTCTGGGGACCCAGCCAGAGCATCAGCTCCATGCCCCTTATTTGTTGGACAGGGTCTTGCTAAGTTGCTAAGCACTGCATGGCTGGGCTCCGTCCATCTCGGGATCCTCCTGCCTCAGCCTCCCGAGCAGCTGAGCTGACAGGCCTGTGGTGCCAGGCTCACCCCCCTCCCCCAGACACTATTCACAGGCTGTGGCAGCCAGGGCAGGCTGTGCTGTACCCTGCCCCTGGCTGCAGAGCAGCACCTGGCCTCGCCTGGCCCTGGACACCGGTTTCCTGAGTCTTTCAGCGGGGTGGGACAGCCCCCGCCTGTCCCAGCGCCTGTCTGAGACCTGGGCAGGCCAGGCCACGACTGAGATTCTCAGCAGAACCCAACGATGGTTCTGGGTCCAAGCCCTGTGACCATGGTGACATGGGGATACAGGACAGGTCCCCTCCGCCATGCCACCTCCCAGGCTCCCAAGGGCCCAAGGACACTGGTGTTCCTAGCAAGGCTGAGGGCCAGGGTGACGCAGTACGGCCACACAGCCGCGGCCTGGAGGCTCCCGGGGACACGCGGGGCTCTGCACACAGGGGCCAGGTCCTTCTCTGCGAGCTCCCAGCCTCCACCCGTGCCATGCCAGGGGCTCCCCCATCATGACAGCCACTTGTGTCCCCAGATAGGACCCAGTGTCCCTGAGGAACAGAATCGCCAGGAGGCGAGGCCCCTGCCCTGCCCTGAGCTGAGACCACCCCTGGGGAGCCAAGAGGCGCGAGCCCTGGGCTCCCAGAGCCCCAACAGGGCTGGGGTGGGGGTGAGACAGAGGCCCCTGCCACACCAGACAGAGGGACAGGAAGGCATCTCCACCGTGCCAGCTCTGGCCATTCAGGCCTGCTGCCCGCATCCCTGTCTCTGCTCTCCAGTGGGAGGCCATGGAAGAAGAAAGAGTTGGAGGCCACTGGGGGGGGGCAGGGCCTGGTGGGAAGGGACAGAGGCGGGGACCCAGGACAAGCGGGGAGCAGCACAGCCCCACTGTCCTTGGCCACCCATGGGCAGCTCCAATGTCATCCATCCTCCAGGGTCCCTGCTGGGCTTCCTCTGTGCCCTCTGATGAGTTTGGTCCCTGAGCCTGCTGTGCCCTGGACAGGAAGGTGGGCCCAAGCAGCCGGCCACACAGACACCCCCGGGAGCCACCGCACCCCCTTTCAGGATGAGGATTGTCTGCCCTGTGTGACCCCCACACCCGCCCAGCTCAGCGGCTTTGACAGCCCCCTCCTTTGTGGGGCGCCTGTCCTGGGGGGGGCATCAGAGCCAGGACAGGTGCCCCGAACTGCTGTCAGGGCCCAGCCTGAGCTCTGGGTCTGAACAAGGGAGGCCAGGGGTGTGGCCATGTGCCAATAAAACTTTATTGACAGCCCCGAGGGGGGAGGTCACAAAGGGAGGGGCAGCTCCCCCACTCCCAGCTTCCTCCCATAGGAACCCGGACCCTGAGCCTATTCGGGACAGGGTGTAAGTGGACCGAGGGATGTGGGTTGCGCTCGACAAAACACATGGGAAGGAAGCAGGGACAAGAGTCGTCCCGCAGGACAGCTGGGCCGCTGCAGGTTTGTACCAGCCACACACACGCACGCACGCACGCACGCATGCACGCACACACACGCACACGCGCCCATTGCTGGGCACCCAACGCCCCAGGCCACTGTGTCCCTCTTACCCAGAGGAAGTTGGGTAAGGGGCACCCGTCAGCAAGGACTGGGCTGATGGGGGGTGGGGGGATGGGGAGCCCCAAATGGGGCACTGAAGACATTGGGAAAGTGACTTAGGCCCCAGAGTCTCAAGGACCTACCCCGCCTCACCCCGTCCCTGCACACAGGGGGCGTCCTAGGGAGCTGGAGACAGGTGGCCCGTGGGTCCCTCTGTCGGCACTTGGGGCCCATGGCTTCTGGGTTTCCCGTCAGGCACAATAAAACGGGCTGAGGGGATCTGGGGGGGCTATAGAAAATGGGAGACAAATGATATGAAGCCCAGGGAGGCCCAAAACGAAGCCCCCCCAAACTTTCAGGCAGGCAAGGAGGCAAGAAGAGGGGACATCAAGTGGAGGCAGCCTGGGGGCACAAGGATGGTGGGTGGAGCATGGGTTGTGGCACTGTGGCTGAGTAGGGGCATGTCACCGGGGAGGCAGGTCTGCGAGCTGGTCTCCCCTCCCCAGGCTGCTCTGGGAAGAGCCCCGGAGCCCCAGAGCTGTGTCACCCCCTTTGGTAGCCGCTAGTGGTGCAGTGTGGCTTGGGTCTGCTACCATCACACAGCTCTGGACTCTACTCCCTGCCCTCGGGCGGCACCGGGAAGACACAGAACACGATGGATCATGTGGCAGTCGGACCTAACTGAGGGCGCCCCGAGAGATCTCCCTAACCCTAGAAGCTGCCAAGCAGCTGGTCACAAAGCGCATGCGACATGGGGGTCCCTGGCCTTTGACGCCCAGGCCACTCCAGGGCTTGGCTTTACACCATCACTCTAATCCGGGGTCCCCCTTGGGTCCAGCTGTTTGTGGGGTGTCCCGGCACTGCACAGGGGCTAAGCAGCACCCTTGACCTCTGCCCACTCCATGCCAGGACTTGCCCCAGTTGTGACAACCTCACACGTTGCCAGACATGAGCCAGCATGACCTGAGCTGACAACCATTGCTCTTAAAACGACTCAGCGCTGGGCGAAATGGAATCGGAGGGGCTGTCGGGATCCCCAAGAGCCTGGCCAAAGTGTGCAGGGGTGCGGGGAGGCGGTGCGGGGAGCTCGGGCTGCGCCTGCGGTTCCAACAGCTGGGGAGCACGTGGCCCAGGACGGGAGGGGAGGGGAACAGATGTACGCAGAAGGCCCCTTTACAGGGAGGTCATAGTTTGAGGTTAGAGACCCAGTAGGACCAGGCCAGGACAAAGACAAACCAGAGACCAAGGACCTTCTGCGCCGCGAGCACAGTCAAGAGACCGAAATTGGAACAGTGCGGTCACTGGGCTCAGGACCAGGCCAGAGGCGTGGGCAGCAGGGCAGGATCCAGGCCTGGGGAGTCGGGTGGAGCCGAGTCGGGGTTCAAAAGAACCCCGAAATCCTGGCAAGGGGGAGCAGGTGACATTCTGCGTGGAAGCCGGTGGCGAGGAGGCTGAGGTGTGCGTGTGCCAACGGCGGGATCGAGAGCGGGCGCGGAGCCCCAAGTGCGGGCCGGGACAGAGGGTCGGGGGGAGGTCGCCGTGCACAGGACGGGACGGGACGGGACGGGACGGGAGGTCGCGGGAGGCGGAGGCAGCCCGGGTCCCGGGGTGCACAGGCCGGGCTGGGCGAGGCCACGGGGGCCGGGATGGGGCGACGCGGCCGGGCGGGCACGCACCGTAGGGCTGGCCCTGCAGGTCGTACTGCTGCATGCGGTACACGGTGAACTCGTGCGCGGCGTCGGCGGCGGGCAGCGGCGGCGCCACGAGCAGCAACACGGCGGGCAGGAAGACGATGAATCCGAGCGGCAGGCACGATGCCTTCAGCACGTTCTCCAGCACCTCTCCCGCTTCTTCGAGCATCCTGGACGGCGGCGGAGGCCGCACGGAGCGACGGCGGGGACGCGACGGGTACGGGACGACGGCGGCTACAACCGCGGACTCACCTCGGCATGGGCAGCCGCCGGGGTCCTGCGGGCGCCGCGCCGGGCAGCCCGTGTGAGCCGCGGGGTCCTGCGGGCATCGCTACGGACAGCCCTACGGGCCGCGAGGCACCTCAGAAGTTGTAGTCCCCAAGGTGCGCGCGGGGCCACCTGGGAGTTGTAGGCTCACTCTGGGACAACCCGAAGGAAATTATAGGGGAGACTGACACTACTAAAACGTTCCATGAACTCCAAGGCAGCAAATACAGAGACTTTTTAAAAAACTATTTTTCAGTAGAACTTGATTTAACTGTCACTGGTGTGTAATGGGAGTGGGGAGCTATGACCTTGCAACCCGGAAGGAAGACATAAAGAGGAAGCGCTAGTCTAGCCCGCTTGGTCTTCTGGGAAGTATAGTTCTAGCTTAAAAAAAAAAAAAAAAAAGACCACAAAGGATCACGGGAACTGCAGTTTTTACATAATCTCTTGGGGGGGGGGAAATAAAATTACCAAGAAGTATAGATGTTAAACTCCCTGCAAACTCAGATCTTAATCTGATTTGTGTATTAAAATGCATCCACAGACCCCTCTTGGCACGCCATTGGTGGGCCATATACAATTTTAGGGTGAATGAATGGAAAAAAGATTGTTTAAAAAAATCATGATACCCATTGCTAAAGGGATGATGCAATGGATTGTGGGACTTGTAGTCTGAAGCCGCGAGCAGGTGCAGGGGCTGGTGGCTTATGTACCGTACTTAATCTTCCTTTGTATTAAGGGCATATAGACATTGAAGAATCATTTGCTGTTTAGAGAAGCAGCGTCTGTGATCTGTAACAGCACCGGTTCAAATCCCAGATCCTCCCATTCCCGAGTGTCCAGGTGGCTCCATCTCTCTGGGCTTCTGTTTCATGTCACATATGACAGTAAAAGGCTGCCCACCGGTCACCTCAGCACTCTGGGAGGCCGAGGCAAACTGATCAAAAGTTTGAACCCACCCTGGGCAATTTAGCAAGACCTTGTCTCAAAAAATAATACTAATGATAATAATACCGGCTGGAGGTGTAGCTCAATGAGAGAGTGCTTACCCAGTGCGTTCCAAGATCCAGCACTGGGAAAAAGTTTTCAATAAGAAAGTCAACACCAGCCGGGCGTGGTGGCTCACGCCTGTAATCCCAGCACTCAGGAGGCTGAGGCAGGAGGATCGTTGTGAGTTCGAGACCAGCCTGGGCTATAAAGTCAGCTCAAGGCCAACCTAAACTGCATAGCGAGTCCCTGTCTCAAAAAGACAAAAAAAAAGAAAAAAGGGAAAAAAAAGAAAGAGAAGGAAAGAAAGAAAGAAAGAAAATCAACACCAGAGCCGGGTGTGGTGGTGCACCTCTGTAATCTCCACACTCGGGAGGCTGAGGCAGGAGGATCGCTGTGAGTTCGAGACCAGCCTGGGCTACAAAGTGAGCTCGAGACCAGCCTGAACTGCACAGCGAGACCCTGTCTCAGAAAGACAAAAACAAAAACAAAAAAACGCTCAGCACAAACTGACATAAACAGTGAGGCGCCCGGAAGTGTTCAGTAAGCGCTGGTTTGACACGAACGCACCAAGCCCTGGCAGAATCCAGGGCACACACATGTGCTGTCCCTCTCAGAGCCTGGTCCTGGTACCTCCACGTGGCGCGGCTCTCCTTTACCTTTCAAGGCCCAACACTTACCAAGCCATGAAGGGATGGTGGGTATTTCCTAGTGAAAAGTCTGCTGTTCCTCGACCCCTCCCAAACCGAGTGTGACCCTTCTTTTCTTCCTCCCCCTCTATTTGGTGCTACATCCTCAGCACATTTTGTATTTTGTTCTTTTGAGATAGGGTCTGACCGAGCCACTGGATTGCCCGGGTTGAGCTCACACTTGAGATCCTCCTTCCTCAGATTCTCCAAGTGCTGGGGTGACAGGTGTGCACCACACTGGCTCACAGTATGGTTTTTAAGAAATGTAGGGACCGGGTCCTCACTGTTTATGGCTGTTAGCCCTGTACCCGGAAAGAGCTTGAAAGTCAGTGGAAAGAAGGAAGGAAGAAAGGAAGGAAGAATGGAAATAAAGAAGGAAGGAACCGACCAGCCAGCCACTCCTAGCTCCGACTTTCTCTGGTCTCAAGTACAAACAGGTGACAGAATGACGCGGGCGGAGGTGGAGGGGGTGAGCGCCGGACTTTGGCGCATGCGCTCTTCTGGAGAACGTCTATTTCCGCCCCTCCCTCTGCCCCACCCACCTCGTCCCAAACCAGAGCTGTGAATGCACCCAGATAGGGAGGGCTGGGGTGCAGCTCAGCCGTGAGCACTGGTCTGGGGCGACCCCAGCCCTGATTGAGCTCCTCCCCCAGCTCTCCAAGGCAGAGCGGGCCCAGAAAGGGGCCTCGACCTGCTCCAGGGGGAACTCTGTACCTGTGGCTGCTGCGGCCTCGGCTCCCCAGCCTTGGTTTTTTGTTTTGTTTTATTATGCTCTGTAAAATGGGGCGATGCGGCGGGGCTGGGCCCAGCCTGCATCCAGGCCTGTGGTCCCAGCAGAATGCTAAGTTGGAGCTCAGCCAGGACAACGTGGCACCTTAGGGAGACCCTGTCTTGAAATAAATCAAAACGGCTGGGGAGGAAGCCCATTGGGAGGGCCCTGGGTTCGGTGAATGAATGAACAAAGAAATAGTTCATCTCAGGCTTAGAAACTTGTGACACCTCATGGGGCAGGGACAGGGGACAGCTCACAAGAGCACAGAGACAGGCCAGGGAGTTGCAGGCTGACCCAGATTCCTGCCAGCCTGAATCCTGCCTGCTGCAGACCCAGATAAACGCACAGGACAGGAATCAGGAGGACGTAAGCAATGAAACAGAGCTGGGGCTTCTTGTGCACGCCTGTCATCCCAGCACCCTGGGAGGCTGAGGCAGGAGGATCTCAAGTTCCAGACCCAGCCTGGGCAACTTAGCAACTCATTGAGACCCTTTTCTCAAAATTGAAAAAATATATATATATCAATAAAAAGCCCCGGGGATGTAGTTCAGTTTGAAGCCCTGGGTTGAACCCCCCAGGAGGACAGGGGCTTGGTGAGGTCCCTGGGATGTGACAGTCTCCCTCATGGCCTCAGGAGGAGTCAGCCCTGCCCTTGACCTTGGACTTCTGGCCTCTGGAGCCTGATGAGCCTGTGTGTCTACTGTCACTGCTCATCCTGCCCTGCGGGACTGTACTTTAGCAGCCCTAAGGTATAGAACACTGAGAAGCCGAATTTACAAATGTCATTCCTTTTAATGAGTCTGAGGCAGTGGTGAGATTGTGGCCGTGAGGGTGGACAGTGCTGGAAGGGGTCACCACTTCCCCGCCACCCAGAGAGAAATAACCACTCAGAGATGCTGTCACCCCCCCACACACACCCAGGCAGCAGGTGGGTGGCCCCGACCCCTGCCCTAAGCGCCTGCCAGGCTGGGGAGGTCCCCAGGGCCAGGCTGGCCCAGGCTTTGTGTCAGCCCCAGCTGGCAGCCAGCACCTGCTCTCACTCTGGGCCATCTCGGGCCTGGTGGCCGTGGTGAACAGAAACTGATTCGTGTTAAATGCGATCTCCCCATGGGACGGGTGTTTAAAGTACCAGGCCGGGCGGGAGCAGAGTGACCACTGGCCCCCTCCAGAGCTGAAAGGGGGTGACACCCTGTAGCCACGCTGGGTCCCGCCACGAGCCCATTTCACAGATGTAGAAAGTAGCAGCAGGGAGCCTGGAAGGAGAACACCAGGCACCTCTCACTGGGACAGGAAGGGTTGGGCCTCTGCTTCTCTGCTGGGCCCCCAGAGGGAACCCCAGAAGATGCAAAGAAAGGCCAGGGCTGAGGGAAGAGGCCAGGTGTGGTGGCACAACACCTGTCATCCCAGCAATCAGGAGGCTGAGGCAGGAGGATCCCCTGGAGTTCAAGGCCAGCCTGAACTGCACAGTAAGACGCTGTCTCAAAAAATTAAAAAGACAGAAAGACAGAAAATCCGAGAGGACTCACAAGATGCGGTGGGGATGGGGGGCCTGGCTGCTCCAAAGAGGAAGCGAGAGGACAGACAGGTGTCCCCTCGCAGCCACGCTCCCCAGGCACCAATGCAGAACGGCCACTGCCTGGCCCTGCCCGCCACCTGAGCCCTCCAGCACCGAATGCCCATGTGGCCCAAGGAGCCCGTGGTGTCCTTGAACTTGAGTGTCCCCAGGGTCCGAAACCCACAGCCTGGGGTGCCCCGAAGAGGCCCAGAGAGACAATGGCACTCCTGCTCCTGATCCGGGCACCCTAGGGAGACCCCCCTCCCAGGCCACAACTCCAGGGCTTCCCTGTCCCCGACTCTGCTCAGGTCCCAGGCCCTGGAGGCTGCCCCCTTCCTCGTCCGTCCTCGCCGAGGCCTCACGTGCTCTTGACGCTGGAGATGCTGGACAGGGGCTCCCGCATCCTGAAGCTGAGCGACCGGGAACCCCGAAAGCTGTCCCTGGGCCTCAGTGAGCTGTCGGTGGTGGACGCCCCCGACTGGACCTCGGTGGCCCTGACCAGGCAGTCACCGGGTCCCCGCAGGCCCAGCCGCAGACAGCCCCAGCACAGCGAGGCCAGCACGGCCCGGCGCAGCTCCCGGCTGCGGAAGGTGTAGATGAGTGGGTTGATGGCCGAGTTGGCCACGGCCAGAGCCAAGATCCAGTTCATGCCACGGAAGTATTCCTGGGCCTGCACCCCGGAGCCCAAGACGTCGGCCAGCAGCAGGCCCAGCAGCGGCCCCCAGCACACCACGAAGGCCACCAGGATCATGATGACCGTCTGCAGGAGCCGCCGGGACTTGGAGCGGGCAGCGGGGCGCTGGGCCTTCTGCCCGTTGGCCCGGACCACCCGGAAGATGGCACCGTAGAGGACCAGGATGGCGGCCAAGATGCAGGCGAAGACCCCCAGGCAGAAGCCGATGTAGCTCTTGGTGTAGAGCGGCAGCAGCCTGGAGCAGCGCTCGAAGGCGCACACGCAGTTCCAGCCCAGCAGCGGCAGCAGCCCCAGCAGCGCGGCCAGCAGCCAGCAGAGGCCAATGAAGCCGTACACGCGGCCGCGCTTGGTGGTGCGGCTCTCGGCCATCCAGGGCCGCACCATGGTGGCGAAGCGCTCGGCGGCCGTGAGCAGCAGGCTGAAGGTGGAGGCGGCCAGGGCCGTGAAGAGCAGCCCCTCACGGAGGAACCACTGGGTGGGCACCAGGAGCGGGGTGCGGGTCCCCGAGAGCAGGACGTTGGCCAGGTAGGCCGCGCCGGTGAGCAGGTCACTGAGTGTGATGTTGACCAGGCAGCAGTAGACCCAGCTGTGGGACCGCATGTGCGTGGTGATGGCCGCCAGCACCAGCAGGTTCCCCAGGACCACCAGGCAGCCCACGGCCACCAGCAGCCCGCGGAGCGGGTCCTCGGGGCTGCTGCGCCCCGCCGGCCGGCCGGAGTGGTTGTAGTGCAGGAGGATCAGGTGGCTGTGTCCGCTGGCCGCCAGCTGGTAGCAGATCTCGGGGGCCACCGGCAGAGGAGGAGGCCACCCGCTGGTGTTCATGGCCTCCCCCGGGGACAGACTGAGGGCTCCGGCGGGCAGGGTGGAGCTGCCTGCCTTGGTTTCCTGTTATTTGAAATTTCCTGTTATGTTCAGGGTACCCCCCCCCTGGGGTGGGGGGGTGGGCAGGGAGGGGCACCCCAACGGCTGCCGGCTGTGGGCAGGGGCCCCGGGGATGACGGCTGGGGACAGGCATCCTCCGAGGTGACACAGTGACATGGATGCCCTCCAGGGAAGGGAAGGGTAGGGGCCACAGAAGCACAGGTCCCTGAGGCAGGCAGGCAGGCTGCCACCTGAAAGGGCCACACCTCCCCTGTGGGACACCGAGCCCCCCACCCCAAAACTCTCCCTCCCTGACCCCCGCCTTCCCCCCAGCAGACGCTTAGTAAGTGCTAACCCATGCACAGCCCTGAGCCCTGCTCTGTGCACACTGCTGGGCCAAGTCGGACTTGCTCGGTCTGATTGTTCACAGAAGGGGAAACTGAGGCTTATAGAGGTGACCCCACCAGGCCAACACACCTTGGGGTTGGTAGCTGCATCACCAGCCCCTTCCCCCAGCTCCCCTGATAGGAGCAGAGTTGGGGCCGCCCCTCCCCCACATCCCCACGGCCACTGGCCAGGGTGACACAACCACAGACGCTGTGGGTGGGGAGGAGGAGATAGAGGCTCAATTGCCACCAATAGGTGGCAAGGACAGGGTCGGCTGTGCCTGGGGCCCTGCCGTCTCCCCAGTGCAGTTTGGGGTTTAGCCCTGAGGCCATGGGAAGTAGTGAAGGGCCCAGGATTCCCTGGCCATGTCCAGCCCCTCAGCCACATCCCCAGCTGGCCCCAGAGCCACCAGCCATCCCGAGCCCTGGGACTGGCGGTCACATCGGCTCTGTGAGCACCATCCACTAAGGGCCTGGGTAGTGCCCATGGGAGGGCAGAGTGTCCCTGGGAAGGGCAGGAGGCAGGGACAGGCTGAGCCAGCCCTGCCCCCACCCTGGGATGGGACAGTGACAGACAAGCCAAGTGGGGCTGGCAGGGAAGAAGCCAGCGCTGGTCACCAGAGGGGACAAAGCAGACAGCCAGCTCTGGGTCCCAATCCCAGCCTGGATCCCGAGCACCTGCCCGGGCTCCGTCACAGTCAGCACAGGCTGGGAAAGGCAAGCTGAAGTCCGCGTGCAGGAGAGCGGCTGTGCCATGGCCTGGAGAAGTGGAATACTATACAGCGGTGTAAAAGCACAGGAAGTTCTCCCTGGGGGGAGCATGCTCAGTAATTTACTCGGTGAGTCCTCCTGCCTCAGCCTTTGCAGTGCTGAGAATAATGTACACGCCACTAACGCCTGGCACCCAAGCCATGCTGTTAAGTGGGAAAACTGTAAGTACCAAAGCCCATGTAGCAAGCCCAGCGTGTTGCACTTCTCTGTAATCCTGACACTCTGGGAGGCTGAGGCAGGAGGATGAGCGTGAGTTCAGAAGCCTGCCTGGAATACATAATGTGACTCTGTCTCAAAAACAAAGCAAAACCAAATAGAGAAGGAAAAGTGCTCAAGGAAGATGGGGCCCTCCCTGGGACACATTGGGGTCACCAGTGAATGGCGACCCACTTCCCAGTATCTGCAAAACAGAACTCACAACCTGTCTACTTGGAAACGCATGTAGAAATGTCCCATCGGCAAGAGTCAAATTACCCAGAGTGGAAAAACCCGTGTCCCTGGCTGGTGAACGGATACACACAGTGCGACCTGTCCACATGATGGAATATTACTAAGCCAGGAAGAGGAAGGAAATTGTGACACTGTCACAGCATGGACAGGCCTCAAGGACACTGTGGTTGGGGAACCAAGTCAGACATGAAGGACAGACACCCAGAGTGTCCTGCTTCCAGGACGGCCCGGCCTGGTCACATCCACAGAGCCAGGAAGGAGGATGGTGGTGCCAGGCTGGGGAGTGGACAGAAGCTCAGCTGGGGAAGGCGGGAAGTCCTGGAGGTGGACGGTGCGTCCAGCACACAGATGCAGGATACACTTGATGCTGCTGAGCTGGGCACTCTGAAATGATTAAAACGTACATTTTGAGCCGGGTGTGGTGGCACACACCTGCAATCCCAGCACTCAGGAGGCTGAGGCAGGAGGATTCTTGCAAGTTCGAGACCAGTCTGGGCTACAAAGTGAGCTCAAGGCCAGCCTGAACTGCATAGCGAGACCCTGTCTCAAAAACCACTCTCCCTTCCAAAAAAAAAGATGATACCTAATCCTTCTTTATAATTACTAACAGTACTAGAACAGGCAACAAAAAATCCACCACACTAGGCATTAGAGAATATTAACGAATTTGCAGATTCCCACTGCTGACCACTGCTGTGTTTATGAAAGACACCCCTGCCTTCAGGAGATGCATGGTGTCTTCAGCATATTCAAGAAAAAGTTACAAAAAAGTGAAAATAGCCAGCTAGCAGGTATAAGCATGTAATCCCAGTACTTGGGAGGCTGAGGCAGGCAGATCACTGTGAGTTGATCAAAATACATGATGAAGGCTTAAAATTTTTAATATGTATCACAGCAAAAGCCACGTTGCCATGAATCCCCCTCAAAATCTTCCCCATCACTTTGCACACACTGTGTGACTTCTGGCCCCTCCCCAAAGTCAACAACGGGGAAATGTTTAGAATCCACTCAGGACATTGAAGCAGCCAGGAAGGACAGCACAAATAAAGACATAAAAAGGGGACTCACAAACTCCCCCACAAGGTGGCAAGACTCCTTCCTGGCACCATTTACTGATGAGGCTGTCTCTCCTCTGGTGTGAGTTTGTGGCCCCTTTTGTCAAAGATCAAATAGTTGACTGTGCCTGGGGTGGTAACTGTTTCCTTTATTCTGTTCCACTGATCCTGTGTGTTTCTGGTGCCATACTGTTTTTATCATGGTATCTTTGTAATATAATTTTTTGGCACCAAGGATCCAACTCACAACCTTGCACTTGCCAGGCAGGTGCTTATGCCACTGAGCTAAATCCTCAAATCTGGGGTTCTGATGCTTTGTGCTTGTTTCCCAGAATTGCTATTGCTTTTCTGAATCTCTCCTGGTTCTGTGTGAATTTTAGGATTGTTTTCTCCAGGTCTGTGAAGACTGCCGTTTGTATTTTGAGTGGGCTGCCATGAAATCTACATATCGGGCTGGGAAAACTGGCTATCCACATGCAGAGGGTTGAATCTAGAGCCTTATCTCTCACCATGCACTGAAATAAAAAGGGATCTAAGATTGAAGTATCAAAATAGAATCTGCTGGAAGTTCAAATAAGTAAAACTCTTTTTGAGACAGGGTCTCACTTGGCCTTTAATATACTATGTAGTGGAGGCTGCTCTCAAACTCTCAGAGATCCTCCTGCCTCAGCCTCCTGAGGGCTGAGATTACAGGAAAAATAAATAAAACTCTTCAAGACACAGATGTAACCAAGGACTTTCTGAACAAAACCCCAACTGCACAAGAAACACCACCATGAATCAACAAATGGGATCATACTGAATTAATATTTTTATTTTGAAATTTTTTTGAGATAAGGTCTTACTATGCAGTTCAGGCTGAACTTGACTCACTAGGTAGCCTGGAAATTACAGTGATCCTCCTGCTTCAGCCTCCCAAGAGCAGGGATTACAGGCAAGTGTTATCATGCTTGATAGATGATAACAAATGAAAAAGCTGCACAGCAAGAAACAACCAACAGATGTGTAGAGAGGGAAAAACTGCCTGCATTCCTCTGACAGAGGACTAGTATCTAGTATATATAAAGAACTAAGAAATTAAGCCCCCTCCAGAATAAAAGACCCTATCAAAAGTGGGCAACTGAAAGGAACAGACACTTCTAAAAGAAGTAATAAAAAGGACCAATAAATACATGAAAATGTGTTCAGCATCGCTGCCCTTTAGAGTAATGCCAATTAAAATGACATTGGATTCCAGCTTACTCCAGAATGTCTGCTATCCAGAGGTCAAATAATACCAAACGCTGGCAGGGCTGTGGGGGAAAGGACCCCTTCCACATTGTTGGTGGGAGTGCAGACTTTCACAGCCTCCATGGAAATTGGTATGGAGGTAGGAGAATCCTCAAAAGCCTGAAAGCAGGAATCCCATCCACTGGGTCTTCTCTAAAGACATCACATCACAGTGACACAGGGATCCCTATGTTTCCAGGAGCACAAGTCCTATGAGCCAAATGCTGCAAATGGTCTACGTGCCCACCCACGGAGGCATGGATAAAGAAACTACGGTATTTACCTTCTGCAGAGTACTACTGTGCCGTAAACAAGGGTAAACTTGGGTGATTTGTGGGAAAAAGAATGCCCCTTGAGGCCATAATGTTAAGTGAAATAAATCAGGCACACAAGCTTAAATGTCACGTTTCCCTGAACATGAGAATCCCAGAGTAAGATTTAAAGATCAAAATAAGAGACACATGGGGCAAATTAGGGAGAAAGGCCTGATGCAAATAGGGAAGGACCGAGAGTAGAAAGGACGGGGAGAGGGGGAGGGGAAGTAGAAAGAATTAAAATGCGTTCTGCGCAGGTCCTGGCCCCTTGCCTGGGGTGGAGGTGATTTATTTTTGAGACAGGTTCTGCGCAATACAGGTTGGTCTAGAAGTCGCTTGGATAGCCTCGGTTTAGGCAGTCTGCGCATGCTCATGGCAGATTCGCACTCAGAGCCAGGGAGAGGGGTCCCTGGCCAGGGTCACCCTGGCCGCGCGTAATCAGTGTGAATTACGCGCCGGGTTCTCAGCCAGCGTGCCTTTCAGAGCTTCCGAGTCCTGCATTTTTCTCCGAGGAGTTTTTGATCCAGTGTTGGGTGGATCTGATTCTACGCCGCTGGAGGGGCCGAGCGGGCAGAGGACCGGCTGTGAGAACGCACCGGTGTGGCCGCAACCAATAAAACTGTTCACGGTAGGAGCCTTAGCGTGGGCTGGGCCCGCTGGGACCCCTGGCAGCCTGCCCCGCCTCCCATCCCACGGGGAGGATTCATGGAAGGAGCTGTAATCATTTTGCAACTCCTGTACGTCTGAAGTCTTTTCAAAATAAAAACACGAGGACGTTGTAATCCCAGCACTTGGGAGGCTGAGGCAGGAGACTCCCCAGGAGTGCGAGGTTGGCCTGGAGCACATAGTGCGTTCAAGGCCAGCCTGAACTAGAGAGACCAAAAAAAAACCAAAATTAATAAATAGAGTAAGGCAAATATACTCAAGCCACCTCGATGGGATGCACACTTTGACAGGATCCTAATAGGCCTCTGTGTCACCATTCAAACCCATAAAAAAATATGATAAGCCCCAAGGGAGAGAGTTTTTTTTGAGGGGGAGACACTGAAGATTGAACCCGTCTTCACCCTGAGCTATATCTGCCACGCTGAGCGATATCCTTCGTTTATTTTTTTCAGACAAAGTCTCACTGTGTAAGTCAACTTGGCCTTGAACTCACTCACTACATAGTCGAGGCTGGTCTCAAACTTGTGGTGATCCTCCTGCTTCAGCCTCCCTAGTGCTGGGATTACAGGTGAGCACCACCACACCTGGCCCCATCCATACACATATATATATTATATATATATATATATATATATTTTTTTTTTTTTTGAAATGCAGTCTTGTTAAATTGCTCAGGCTGGTCTCCAACTTTTGATCCTTCTGCCTCAGCCTCCCAGAGTACAGGGATGACAGATATGCACCACCAGGCCCAGCTTAAAACATGAACTTTTAAAAAGTCAAAGCAAACATGTTGAACAAATAACTAGAATGTTGGCCCTGGTACCTCCCAGTTGGAAGGCTTTCATCAAATCATTTCAATTTCTCGGAGCCTCAGTTTTTCCTGCTGAATGATGGGAGTGATATGACCTGTGATACCTGGACCTCTCCAGGGATGTTGGAACCAGCGTCGCTTTAGTCCTTATCAAAGCCACAAGGAATTCTGAAGTAAGCAGCAACAGGAAGAAGGGTCCCTCAAGCCAGCGAGAGGTCACATTCTGATTTTGGGGTTTTTGACAAAAGAGACTGGGTCTATGTAGCCCAGATTGGCCTCCAACTCACTTGAGTGATTCTCCTGCCTCAGCCTCCTGGGCTGAGTACTGGGATCACAGGCGTCAGCCACACACGCCTGGCTCAGGTTTTGATTGCTTTAACTGGCTGCTGCACTACACAAATAGAACTCTCTTCTTCCCCCAGGTTGTTCCCCTTGCCCATAGCTCTGCACCTGCCCAGGTCACTGGACGAGCGAATGGGGTGATGGTGGAGAAACAAAAGAAGGCTGGTGACACCGGTCCTAAGAAACCACAGGTCTCCGGAGTGTCCTTTCTTTAATGTCCATCTTGAAGGGTGAGGGAATAAATACAAAAGGCAATTGGGACGGTGTATGCCCGGCTCCCAGCCTGGGAGGGCGGAAACCTCTGATGTGTGCCTCGGTTTCTTTCCTCTGCAAGCCGGGGCAGAACACGAAGGGTTGAGGCTCCAGAAGGGCCAGGACTTGTCGGCGATCCTGTCGCGCTCCAGGGAAAGTCCAGAGAATCAGGACCTCTGGCCCGGAGGGGCTCAGCAAGGCGTTCCAGCCGCTGCTCACTAGGGGGCAGCAGAGTCCACTCCTGAATGTGGGTTCCTGATCTCAAGTGAGAGTCACCCTCAGGGGACGCCACAGCCCTGCCCGGGGACACACTGGCAGGTGGGGGGGGGGTCCCCTAAGAGACACCCAGCCACGCACGTCGTCTCGTAGGTCGCCTGGATGTCGGGACCTTTTCCTCCTCCACCAGCATCCCCAGTGGCCCTTCAGCTCCATCTCCACTTTCCAGGGGGGTAAACTGAGGAACTGTCCCGGAAGAGCCACGGAGAGCACGGGTAAAATCCACCTGCCCAGAAGGTGTCACCGCCCTGCGCGTGCAGGTCACAGCAGGTTGATCTCATCCAGGTAGCGCGCCAGCACCGAGTCCCGCACGTCCTTGAAGACCTTGCGGATGTTTTGCGTGTCCGTGGCGCATGTGTAGTGGCTGAAGAGGCGGCGGGAGCGCGGGACCCGCTTGCCGCCTTCTGGGCCCTCCACGCAGCCCGCGTACATCCCCGTGTACATCTCCAGGATGAATTTTTTGGCGGCTTCCGCGTCCTGCTTGGGGCCTTGGGAAAAAAGAAAGGGAGTCAGGGTCCTCCTAGGCTCTAGGGACCCTCGGCCCCATAACCTGGCTGGGAGTGACCCGGACCCACGGCCACCATTTTTAGCGCGCCTGGGAATCTTTTGGTTCACAGCTGGTCATGTGACAAGTCACATGACACACGCTAACCAATAGGAGCCCAAGAGTCTGGCTCACATGTATCACGTGACTTGAAATGGGCCAATGAGAATCAAGTGTGGAATTTTGGGAAGAATCTATAGAGTGCAAACGGTTCGCTCTCACCTAAGCTTGGAGCTGGAGATTCGAGAAGGTGGAACTGAGATTTTTCTTTTTTTTTTTTTTTTTTTTGAGACAGGGTCTCGCTATGCAGTGCAGGCTAGCCTTGGCCTCACTTTGTAGCCCAGGTTGGCCTCGAACTTTCAGCGATCCTCCTGTCTCAGCCTCCCGAGGGCTGGGATGACAGCCCTGGCTCTGGAGTTGAGGGTTTAAACATTGTAAGACGGTGCAGATAGGGGAACCAAAACCAAAAGAGGGCGGGGGAGCCCCCAGGTCAGCCTGGGGCCACCCCAGCAGGCACATCAGGGAGAACAATACAAGATGTGACTGAAGTGTCCCCATCACGGTACACACACACACACACACACACACACACACACACAGTGCTGCAAACGTACTTTCCCCAGCGCTTGTCACTTCGAGAGGCAGCTCTGGAAGCCCCTTTCCTGAATGTCCATTGTGGCTGCCCCAGTGTCCTGAATAGATTTAAAATGTTTCCCTTACACGGTCCTGTTGATTCAGGAAGGAGCCAACAGCGGAAGATGGCAGATCCCGTAAATAAAGATTGTGTGGACCCCGTCATGCTTTTAGGAGGCGCTTTTCTGTTGGATGGCACCGGGTGGCGGCAGCTACAATATCTTTTATCACCCTAGTAAAGTCACTCAACAAAGAGGACTCCAGCACAGCTCCAGAAAGTGGCAAAAACCCAGTATGGTGGACCCTGTCACCCCCATGCTCGGGAGGCAAAGCAGGGGGCGGTCAAGGCTGAGAGTTCCAGTCCAGCCTGCCGCGTAGTGATATCTTGTCTCAAAAAAAAAGAAAAAATAATAATAAGGATGAGCTGAGTGTGGTGGCACACGCCTGTAACCCTAGCACTCGGCAGGCTGAGGCAGGAGGGTCGCTATGAGTTGGAGGCCAGCCTGGGCTACTTAGTAACCTTAAGGCCAGCCTGGACGACATAGTGAGACCCTGTTGCAAAAAAAAAAAAAAGCAAAAGACAATAGAGTGAGAGAATACAAAATGAGGGGAGGGTTTTGAGGAAGATTCATGGCACTTTGGGTTTTCACTATATTTTTATCACAATTTGTACATATATGAGGAAAACTGTGAAGTTAGGACTGGGGTGGGGCTAGATTGACTTGTCGGATTAACTCTTAATCCTTGTCCTCTGCTAGTCTCCGTTTCCTCATTTATAAAATGGGCATACAGTTGTCCCCAGGATTCAGCGCTGTGGCAAGGACTTAAGATATTAACACACTGAAGGTCTCTTGTAGAAAGGCAAAGAAAAGCCAGGTGTGGTAGTGCACATCTGTCATCCCAGCACTTGGGAGGCTGAGGCAGGAGGATCCCCATGCGTTTGAGGCTAATTTAGGCAACATAGCAAGACTGTTCCAAACAAACAAACAAAACTATCAGTCAGTTTTGTTCCACAGCTCTCTAAGCCTTGGCAAATCCATGGCACTGCTCAGTGGGGACCAGATAACACCCAACCTCTGTCTGCCAGACCGTCTGTCTTGCGGGTGTGACAGAGCCTGGCCTCAGGGGCTGTGTACTGTGACCAGGTCCCAAAGGTCAAACCCTGCATTGTCACCAAGCCATATGCTTACTGACCTTTGACCTAGTGTCTAGCCCATACTGTGACTCACCAACCTCCCAAACCTCAATCTACCCAAAACCTCACAATGTGCTCTTATTTGGTACTCAGGAGGCTGAGGCAGGAGAACACACATTCAAGGCCAGCCTGGGTCACTCAGTGAGACTCTGTCTCCAAATAAAATTTAAAAGTCCTGGGTATGTAGCTCAGTATCAGCACCTGCCTAGCACGTTTGAAGCCATAGGTTCTATGATTCAGATCTTTTTAGAAATGTTTTCTTTTTCTGCATAGGTGCATCTGGTACCAGGGCCTCTTCTATTTCCTCTCCATTTTGTTTGTTTGTTTGTTTGTTTGCATGTTTGAGTCAGGGTCTCACCATGTAGCCCAGGCTGGCCTTGAGCTTGTGGTGACCCTCCTGCCTCAGCCTCTCCAGTGCTGGGATGACAGGCATGCATCACCACCACAGCCAATTTAATCCCCATTCTACAGACAGGGAAACTGAGACTCCCAGAGGTTAGTGGTGGAAAAGGCTGGGTGGGGGACTCAGGTCACCTCCTGTTTACCCCTGGCCTGAAGAGGGCCAGCCCAGCATTGCGCTTGGCTGCAGCTGTAGGGAGACGAGGCCCCCCAAGTCCCCAGGGCCCGCTCACCCTGGAAGCTGGGGAAGTAGGTGGCCAGGTGGGAGGTGGGGATCTTCTCCTCCAGGATGTCGGTCTTGTTGAGGAACAGGATGACTGAGGTGCTTTTGAACCAGGGCAGCTCCAGGATGGTACCGAACAGGGCCAGGCTCTCCTTCATGCGGTTCTGCGGGCGGGGAGACCAGCTTAGCCTCAGCAGGACCCTGAGCCTGGACTGCACCCACTCCCCGGGGAAGTGGGGGCCGGGCCTGTGGCCTGTGTGAGCCTCACATGCACAGGGTAAGGACTGTCCCTCCCCAAGAGTAACCTTTGAGGTTGGACTAGAGGTCTGCAAACCCCAAGACAGGTGTCCTTATGACAAGAGGCAGCTTGGAGCCAAGTGTGGTGGCTCACACCTGGCAGCCCAGTTCCCTGGGAGGCTGAGGTGGGAGGATCCCAAATTCAAACCCAGCCCGGGGGGCTGAGTGACTTAGCCAGAGCCTGTCATAAAATTTTAAAAAAAATAAAAAGGGCCGGGTCGGAGTTCGGCAGGAAGGCCCGAGGGCCTGAGGTGAAGACCACAGCAGTGATTCAAGGTGACATTTTTTTTCTTTTGTCTCTTTGAGACAGGGTCTCACCATGCAGTTCAGGCTGCCTTGAGCTCACTTTGTAGCCCAGGCTGGTCTTGAACTCGCAGTAATTCTCCTGCCTCAGCCTCCTGAGTGCTGGGATGACAGGCATGCACCACCATGTCTGCCTAAGGTGACATTTCTCCAAGACATGGATATTGAGGTCCCCAGCAGTGCCAGAGCTGGGGACAGGCCTGGCCCAGGTTCTCCTTGCAGTTTCCTATGCAGACTTGCAGCCCCCAGGCCTATGCAGGGGCTTTATTTTAATGCTGCCAGCCCCAGGACCTTTGCATGTCCTTCGTGGCCAGGACTGTGCATGCTCCACCATCATCCCCTCAGTCATCTCCCCTTTGGGCAGACTGTGCTTCCTGCCCCTTGGGGTCCCTGGGGAGCAGGTGGGCAGGGGCATACGGTGGCTGTACCTCCTCATTGTTCTCTTCCAGGCGCTGGTCGTACTCGCTAAGCGACGCCAGGTAGATAAGAGCGATGACGTTCTCGAAGCAGTGGATCCATTTCTTGCGCTCTGACTTCTGGCCGCCGACGTCTACAATCCTAAGGGAA